>MUZC01002092.1:1133652-1172050 GCA_002072015.1 Radix auricularia | reverse complement strand
ATGTCGTAGCACTAGTTTCCTGACTAGCGCTACGACATGTCGTAACGCTAGCAACATCCGACCGGGTCGTCTGCCGCTACGACAGAATTGTCGTATCGCTAGCCACATCCAAATAAATATAGGAGTAATAGAACACCTAAAATGGATTTTATATATAGGTCTAATTAATTTCTCAATACCATGTTAATACAAGTTAAATTATTTCATAAATTATAATACCGAATCGTCACTAAACTAAAATCCTAGTTTAAATCTTGTAGACCTCAAGAGGTTATATTGGACTCTAGCCATATTATCCATTACTTTTAACTAGGAAAGATATATTTCCGGTAGGCTACCTGTTAGTATTAGCAGACAATAGCACCCAAATTCTTGACATGAGAGTATTTAAAATATAGAATAAGATTGCTGATATTTATTTTTTTTTTTAAAATGTATGCTTTAATTTGCTCAATCATTTTTTTTTAAAAAATAGCATTTACAGTAAAGATTTAAAAGTTGAGATATAATATCGATCTGATCAAATCACTGAACACGGAACTACTCCATTACTAGAAAAGTACTGATAATCGATAAACAAAGTCACATAAAACTAACATTTCAACGAAAGCATTTTCTAAATAATATTAATTATATCTGTATTCAAAATCATGAACTTTGAGATACCAAATCTTTTTATTGCTGTTCATGCAGGTGAATACTTAACAAATCAGCAATTAATATGACATTGGCCTACACAATGACCTAAGTCAGCAATAATATTAATATAGTAATAGTAATAGTAATATAGTAATAAGGCTTAATAAAATAAGTAATTAAGTAATAAGTAACTCATTTTCACTGTTCACTAAATTTAATTATAAAATTATCTGGACTGAAGTCATGAACAGTTGAACAGTGAAGGGTAAAAGCGAAGTATGTCGACCGTGACGTCACGATCATGGCGGCCTTCTTTGTTGTATAGCACGTCCTTTAAAAAGCTTTAAAATTAAAATTCTATAACTATACCTAGCCTAACCCAAACCCTAAAACTAGGTACTTGGACAAAATTTTCAAATTAAAGTTATAGTTATAGCTTTAACTTTAAGATCTAGTCTAGTTGGTTGGAAAGGGCTTAAATTTAAAAAACGCAATTTATTGATACCAAAATTAGGCTAAAACCTATATCTCCGACCGGAGCGTCGCGTCTCTTCCCGTTGCTATGAAGGATAGTTGTTATTTTAATTTTAAGGTTTGGGTTAGGTATAGCTTTAGAATTTTTGGAAAATTCACGGGGCTCGCACTATTTTTCCGGGCCGTTGACGTGCCATAGCAACAAGATGGCCGCCGATAAGGTCGCCCCGGTCGGAGATATAGGTTTTTACCCCAAAATTATAGTTTTATGTTATTTCTAAAGAAAGTTATGATTTTTTTAGTGAATTATTTTGGGATAACTCCGCTAATTGAGACATATAAGAAAACGGAGTGTCTACTGCTACGACAAAGTAACGGCAGACAACCCGCGCGGATGTGGCTGGTGCTACGACATGTCGTAACGCCAGCAACATCCGCCCGGGTTGTCTGTCGTTACAACAAGTTACGACATGTCGTAAACAATTTTCTGTATTTTCAATTATGCTATTACTAATACTTAAATACTAAACTATAATTCTCATAATGAAATATCATGATCACTAGATAAGCTTATTAATGAATTTTAAAGGATTAAAAAAAAATCTAGATTGAGCCATTAAATGAAAAACACTTATAAATTTAAAAAATTACTTTTTCTCAGCAGCTTCGCTAGACCAAATGTTAGTACGGTTGCTTCGGAAATTATTTAATATTATCGATAGCAGGATCGAATCCCGCTGCCGTCTTGTTTTTTTTAAAAACATTTTATTTATTTTTTTTTTTTTTTAAAATCATGAGTATGCTGATAATTTTTGTTATTATTCTGAAAAGCAGATACGTTGAATAAATCTGTTAAAATAAAAATATTTAGATTTTAGACATGTCGTAACGCTAGCAACATCCGACCGGGTCGTCTGCTGCTACGACAGTCGTAAAAATGTGATATGTGCTTACTTACAGTTACGACTAAAGCTGTATTTAATTATGCTAATACTACTATTTATTTTTTTTATTCTTTTGATTCGTGAGTTGACACTCAGTCGGCATCATCAACGAAAAAGGTGAGGCGTGAGTTTAAAAACTGACTATAAACCATCGCCATCACTGTTACTTAATTGTTTTCAAGATATTTTTGAAACATTCTCTGAATTGAACTTGAAGGCATCGTGAAAAAGTGCTGAACGCAAGCGGGGGAGGGAGGCATAGTGCATCGTACCCCGCAGACTTGCTCGTCATAAAAAGTGCAAAGAGAGGCGGGGAGGGGGGTGCTGAGAAAACGGACACAAACAGCAACACGAAGTAATAGTACTAATATTAATAGGGGGGGGGNGATTGTGCGCGAATCGTTACTTGAGGATTTTCATTTACGGCTTTAGGCTTTACGGTATACTAAATTTTAATGGATCGGCATCACTTACACAAGTATACTATAGTATAGCTAAATCGGCTGATATATTTATAATCGGTAGACCAATATTATATTAAAATTAAATCTATTTAAATAATTTATTTAAATAAATTTAGATTTTAGAATTAATGCACACACAAATAATGTCGTATTATAATATATATGCGTATACAATATAAAGAAGTGACTAAAACTAGTCGTAGCAGAGGTTGCGTATGTCGTAGCACTAGTTTCCTGACTAGCGCTACGACATGTCGTAACGCTAGCAACATCCGACCGGTTCGTCTGCTGTTACGACAATCTTGTCGTAACGCTAGCAACATCCCGCCGGATAGTCTGCTGTTACGACATGTTGTAGCACTAGTTTCCTGACTAGCGTTAAGTCGTAACGCTAGCAACATCCGACCGGGTCGTCTGCTGCTACGACAAAATTGTCGTAGCGCTAGCCACATCCATAAGAAAATATAAAACAGACAAAAGTGAAAATTGGGCAGTATGACTGAGACAGCTGTTTAAAATACCAGTTAATTAAAGTTATTTCAGCAATGACTGAAGATAACCATAACAAACCATATATTTCCGCATTCGTCATATCATTGCCTAAACAAGCGTCCTAAAATTAATTCTGAATTACGCAAGACTGGCTCATTAATATTCAAAATGGCCGTCAAATTTGCATATGCGATATTTTAAATTGGGCACAACTTAAAAATAATTATCCAAAATATTAAGTCAAGCACATCAAACTGTTCGTGTTGAAAAGGAGAACAATAATTGACAATAATACTTTATTAAAATTGATGGATGTAGTCGAGTATCCCGAAAATATTACATTTTTTTTGTATCTTGGAAAATAAATTTTTATTTATAAATACAAATGAAATATCTATTTATATTGCTTGTTAGTTAGTCTTCTATACCTTAAGTAACTTAAAATAGGGTTATTAATATTGTTTAGCCGCTAGATTAGATCAATTTTGAAAATAATTGGCTGAGGTACATAGAAGAAAATGTCGGCCATCTTGAAAAATAGGAAAAAAGCCATGTGGTGATTGATTTGATAAATTTTTTTAAAATTTGGGGGAGGTTGGGGGGGATGGGACTTTATCAATTCTTGTAGATATTTGGATGCTGAAAACAGTGGTTACCATTAAAATCGCGAGTGATGGCGAATCTAAAAGATATTTATATTATTTTATGTAGTTAATTTACTATAACTCAATTAATTACATTTTACTAATGAAATTCAGCACACAAAAATTGGAGAATATAGTTTGTAATGTTCAGCATCCAATTATCTTTAAAATGATATATTCCACATCCAATTTCATCAAGAAATTACACAGAAAAGTGCAATTTTCTTTACACACATGCACATTGTTTACATTTTTAAGTGGACAAAAAGTTGAACAAGGGGCGGATAATTCAGCAAAGATTTTTCACAAAGTGAAAAATGATTTATCCAAGTACCTACTAAAACCTTCAATTTTTCGAAAATTCTAAAGCTATGCCTAAATCCGAAATCCAAACCCTAAAACCTTCCATTTTTTATAATCCTTTTACTTTTAGAATTTATAGAGCTTTCTTTTCCAGCAACCAGTAGCGTCGTGATGTCACGGTCGACATACTTCGCTTCAGCCCAGTGAAGATTGAACTGAATAAATTGACTTAAAATTATAATTTGAAATTATTGACTCAATAACTGAATACAATTTTCATTTATTTTCAGTTTAGGCTTAGGACAATTTAAGTAAACTGTAATCTTTTAAATTCTCACAATATTTTTTTTTGCTGACCTGATACTGTTAATCACTTTAATAAACATGGTTTTCATAATAATATCTGTGCATTGTGTGAATTTCTAGATGGTTTAAGGTTAGGACATTGCTATCGTTATGACATGTCGTAGTGCTAGCCAGGAAACTGCTGCTATGACATGTCATAACAGCAGATGATTTGACGGGATGTTGCTAGTGTTGCGACTCAACTGTCATAGCAGCAGACGATTCGACGGTATGTTGCTAACGGGCGTCACGACATATGCAACTTCTGCTACAACTAGTCTTAGTAGCTATAACGATAATATCTTAACAAACTCTTTTTTATATGTTATACACATATAATATGACATTAATTATTATTAGATCTGGGCTTATTTATGTATGAATAATTCTAAAATCTAAATTTATTTAAATAGACTATTTAAATAGATTTATTATTAGATTTTATCGGCCGATTTCGCTATACGTGTGTAAGTGATGGCAATGCCAATACTTCAAGAATTAAAATTTACTATACTGTTAATGAAAATGCTCTAGACTCTACATTGCAAACATTCGCTCACAATCGCAGGAATCTAAAACAATTCGTTTTGTGTGGAATAATAAAATGTACTGTGTGCAGACCTGTCATTGGAAACCATTCCATTCATTTTGATCCTTCATCTTCTCTCTATTACAATTTCTATTGTTTTGTTCTCGTTTCATTCATAAAAGTTAGCCGTGTGCAAAATTTATAAAGCTATTGGTTAAAATTAACAATTTTAAGTCAAAGCCGAAGGTTGAAAAGGAGTTATTAATATTGCGGATTCATTGTGATTGGTTTAACAAACAAACACACACACACAATAAAAACCCTTTTTAAAACTGGACTGGAGCGGGATTCAATCCCACTACCGGTTTTACCATCAAGTGTATGCTACTATCACTTCGTCTTGCGAAGCTCATGTCAGATGGTGATTATTTAAATTTATAAATGTTTGTCATTAAATGTACTCCAATCAAGTTTAATTTACCTTTAAAATTCATTAATCAGCTTAAAATCATAAAATTTTATTATGAGAACTATTGTTTAGTATTAAAGTATTAGTATTATCATAATTAAAATACAGCATATATTTACGACCAGTCGTAACAGCAGACAACTCACAGGGATGTTGCTAGTGTTACAACATGTCGTAGCACTAGCCAAATCTCATTGAGTTGTCTGTCGTTACTTTGTTGTAGCAGCAGACACTTCGTTAAGGTTAAAATAAGTCCATATCAATTAATTGTCACAAGGTTTTGCTCCTCTTCCTACCCCCTGGTGATTTTCAGTTAATGCAAATGGAGCAGTCCTTTTCACCTTTGTTGGGGACAGGAATTATATAAATTCATATGCAAAATATGAAGTTTAACAATACGTTAAGCCGTCTTTACAACATTTGGGGCCCCTGGGCAAAGAAAGAGTGCCCCCCCTTCCCCGCAGAAATAAAAAAATAAATATACATAATATATATAAATAACATTTTCCAATGGGGCCTCTATGCTGGTGGGCCCCGGGCCTATGCCTAAGACGGCACTGAATAGGCCTATGGGCCTATATAAAACCCTGGCAACTATCAATTTAACATGACAATGACAGATTCCACTAGAGAGGACACATCAAAATGGCACCTAATTTAAGAAGATTTTAATGTGATAAAATGATAGTAAACAAACAAAGGGGAGACTGCTAATTGGATGACCAAGATGGATTTATGCTGTGAAAGAAGATTTCATTACTCATGGATCAGTGCATGATTAAGAAACGTCAGTAACGTGTTTGCTTGGAAAGATGTGGTAATACAGGGACAACATTTCTTGGGATGTAGCACCATTTTTAAAGAATAAGCATGGCCTCAAGAAAAGCTGAATATCCAATGCTAATTCATAATTACTGTTTTGGAGTGAACATTTAAATGTAAAAAAAAAAAGGATTACTGGGAAAAGGCTTTAGTACAGTAAAAGCCATTCATGACATACTCCCAGCTAGCCAAAGTTTCTATCTACCTAATTAAATTTCACAGCATAAATCCATGGATTCTAGAATTGGGCTTGTGATATTTGTATTAAAAAAATGTGATAGGTTAAGTTTTTTAAAATTAGTATCAGATGAATTATCAATTTTGAGTCAAACATAATCCTAGCATTTTTTTTCTAAATAGGTGCAGGAACTCATGCAAAAGCAAATGATCACATCTATAAATCCATTTGTAAAAAGGCATGTCAGCAGGTAAAGAGAAATAAAAATAATTCAGTAAATTACCTCAGAAAAAATATTCACATTTTGTATGATTAGTTACAAAATTAGGATTTTTTAATACATACAATATAAAAAAATCCTAATTGAAATCGTAACAAAAAAAATTGAACAAGAATAATTATGTAGTCAGATTATTTTAAATAGACAGGTTTGTTTCAGATTTAGTATATTCTTTGATTTTTTATGGATTTGCTTAGGCTATGTCATTATTGCAAGCCAAAGGATCTGCACTTGAAGGAGTAACAGCTGCTGTTTCTGTTTTAGAGGTAAAGGACGTTTAATTTGTTATTTTTATTAAGGAAGGGCTCTCTAGTTATATTTAAGAGTTTTGGCCCAGTGACTTTTGTTTACAAAAATCAATTAAAAACTGCCTCAGCAGTGGCTTCATAGTTTATAAGAGGCCAGGTATCTTGATATTGAACATATTATTACAAAAACTAAACATTCCAGGATGATGAAATCACTAATTGTGGTAAAGGATCAAGTTTGACGATGCAAGGTACAGTGGAATGTGATGCTTGTGTTATGGACGGGAGCTCTTTGCTGTTTGGGGCAGTTGGGGCATTGTCTGGTAATGGTTATTGTTTAAAAAGTTATATTGAAAATTGCTTTTTCGATAATCAACTTTGCAATAAATCTGATATTAGTTGTTTAAATACCACCAACTATCTTAAACATTGTAAAGCCTGCTTTTAGTTTGCTTCTCATATAACATATAGTGTTATATATACTTATTCAGGGCACATAACAAATGAAAGGCATTATAAGTAATTTTAAAAAATTAAGTAATTAAGATTTTTTTATTACTAAAACATAGGATATTGTTTTGAGTAGAATATAAAAAATCTTATTGTTAGAACATCTCTTGTACTTCCTTTGTGACATATCACTTTGGAGATACATCTCATCTGTAGCAAGTTAGACATGAAATATTTTATTCAACTAAAAAATGTCATGCCATTGAGGACCCACTTAGAAAATTAATTAAATTAAGACATTTTAAAATTTTCTTTATTGAAATAGGTGTAGCTAACCCTGTGACCATAGCTTGCAGGCTTGTGGAGGAACAAAAATTGGGGCCGCTATCATTTGGACGCATCAGACCAAGGTATGAAACATTGTAAAAAATGAATTTAGATTTGATTCCCCAACTTGTATGCAAATTTACATTATTATAAATTTGAAATTGAATAATTAGTTATATAAAGGTTTGTTGGCATATACTGAATTGTTCATAATTAAGTCTGGTAATTTATTATTAATTTCTCCCAGCATCCTTGTAGGAAGAGGTGCCCAAGACTACTGTGCAGAACATGGAATAGAAATTCATGACAATCTAGTGACAGGTGTGTTTTCACCAAATATAACTTAAAAATAAACTGCAAAATTCAGAGATTACAAATTGTTTAACCCTTTGGCTTATAAGTTTTTGTTGGGAAAAATAATGAATTATTATTGATCAAGTACAACATATGGTTACAAAGGTTACTGTGTTAATTTCTTTATAAATTTAAGAAGGAAATTTAAATATTGCAATTTTTTGGGGGGTTTTTAAAAGTTTATATACAAAGCTGTATAATTGCTAAAATTGAGAATCTGTGAAAAAGGAAAGTAAAAATAATCTTTCGTTGCATTGCAGCAAAAATTAGTGCAATAAATTATTATTTTTAAAAATAGTACTGGCTTTATCCTATTTTAAGAATTGGTCCAAATCAGATTATGCAGTTAAATTGCTATGAAAAAGTTTTTATTGTTTAATTCAAGCAACTAAAGACTTTTAGTGGATATAACTAAAATTGGTGTGTGAAAATGTTTTTAAATTCACATTGATAGATCATGGATTTCTAATTTTAATTTCATAAAAATATTCCTTAAGAAGAAGGTCTTTATCAAATTCTGCCTTAAAAAAATGAGAATAAATTGGTTAATAAAGAAATTATAAATCATTTAAGATGAGTCAACAGATGGTGTTGTACTCACATTAATAGAAACATTTTAATGGACAATTTAACATAATTTTTTAAAGTAATTTTGAGAAAAATCTGGAAAAATTTTTAACCTCCCTTTATTATCCAGCGAAGGATGCCTGGTACAAACAATAGTGATGTTGCTTTAGTCTGTGCTAAGTATCTTGACCCGAGCTTTTGTTAAAATAGTCATTTAAATTGATATCAAACATGGCCAAATGTGACTGCCTTACTACATGTATAAAGTTCTTAATGTTAATAAATATTGTGAAGAAGGAAAATAGATAAAGAAATGTTTTGTTTTTTTTAAATGAGGTATGTACTGATGCATTTTCAATTAATTTTACAGGAGAAGCTTGGAAAAAATTTCTGCATTATTCTAAAAGATGTCGAAATTCTGGAAAATCCGCTATTGCTTCAAGGAAAAGAAAAATTGATTTTCCAGATGAAAGTTTTACACCTGATAGAAAAGAGTCAAAAGAGGTTTGTGGTAAGGCACTAAAGTACCAGTACTTAAAGCTTAACTTAAAGGTGGGGCATGGAGCTTAAGAGGCATTTTGAGAGTCACAGGCTTGAATCTTAGTGAATGCAGGGACTTGTTCCTGTGGTTAAGGGAGTCCTTGAGTCCACCTGGCTCCAGATGTGTACCTGACATTAGTTGGAGTAAAGTAAAGGCAGCTGGGCTCATGCTAGTCACCCAATCTCGTCGTATGCCAATGCTTGTGAATGCTGCTTTACTAGCCCCAAAGGCCAGCATGATATGAAAAGGGAACTTTACTTTACTTGAGGAAGGCAAAAAACTTTTAATAATAAAGAAGTCAAAATATATACTTAAAAATAACTTGTACAACTAACTTTCATTGATTGCTAAAATTATTATTTTATATTTCATATAACTTACATTCCAAAATATTTTTAAAATTAGAATTTTTTTACAAATATAAAAAAAATATGAATGATGAAAAACTTTAGGTGGTAATAACTATCAGTTAATTGGTGGGATATATTCATGCAATCTAAAAAGTCCTTGAATTAAACAAAATTACTCTCTTAATTGTCCCTTAAGCGTAGCCCTAAATCCTGTCCAAGAGATGATTCTGTTCAAGACACCGTTGGAGCCATATGTGTTGATCATAATGGCAATGTTGCAGCTGCATCTTCCAGTGGGGGAATCTGGCTCAAGCATTCAGGGAGACTTGGACCTGTAAGTTAGTGGTCACAATGGAATCTGTTTCTCTGTTGTTATTCATACTGCCACAAGAACCAATTATGTCATGGTAATTGAACTTAAATTTGGTAAAATAATTTTGAAAAAATAAAACCTAGTATGTGATCATGTAAATGCAGAAACCAAGTTTCTAAAGTTGGATGTGAATTTGGTTTGAAGTTACAAAAGATGTCTATGTTTTTACAAAATTGTCTTAAAATCAGAAGTAGTAATTAAGAAATAATATATTGTAAAAACTGTGAAATAAATTATTATAAACATTACTGTACTAGAAATAACCTGCCAAACAATAGCGGCTGCTGTAAATTACACCTAAGCAATGATGGCAAAAATATGTAAGATTCCCCATTACTAAAATAACTTCAGCTGACATTTGTAAGAAAACCACTTTATCTCTCGCCCCTAATTTAAATGAATATTTTAACACCCACTTTTACACAGCAGAGTTTTTAGATCAATATTTGAATATCTATAAGACAAAAGAAATTATTACAGGCTAAATATTTATGGTAGTATTTTTAAGAATCTCATTTATCACAACGTTAATTTTAATATTTAAAAAATCTTTTATGACAATTACACTGACTAACCATTTAACAATATTTTTTTAAGTGTGCCATTTATGGAGCAGGATGTTGGGCCCAAAATCAGACTTCTGAGTCAAAACCAGGTGTTGCAGCAGTTACCTCAGGCAAGTGCTATTGAAATAAAAAAATAAAAATAATCATGAATGGGATCCTTGTATTTTATAGAATTATAATTCAATAACATTTAATTTTAACTACCCTAAATACCCCGCAAAGCGTCAGGTGGTACTCGGAAAAAACATTATTAGTTCTGAATGAAGTGAATAAGACTTCTTTTTAATTCACCAATTTTTAAATAGCGGTATGTTTTACAAGGGTTTTTTGTCAACTTTTAAGTCCACTCGCATATAACTCAATTTGTGTCGTTTAATTATTTGATCTGTAAGTTTTTTTTAAATAAAAATTGTGGATATTATGCATTCAGGTCCTTTCAAAATTTAAATATCAAAGCCTGTGTATAAGTATTAAGTTTTGTCAAGATCCATCTGCCCATGGTACGGCTATGTGTACTTTATATTATGATCATAAAAGAATTTAAACATTATATTTTGTAAATTCAAATTCCCCAGAATTCTTTTTGGATGATGAATGTGTGTCAAGTTTTATCAAGAGCAATTAATGCGTGTAAAATCTTTTGCAGAACAAAGACTTCAAATTGTTAGAAAAAATGGTCTTTTTATTGTAATATTTTACAATTGTTTTTGTTTACTAAGTTTGATATAGATCCATCTGCTAGACAATAATTTACAATATAATTTACATTGTTCAGATTAGAAAAAAATAATAATTGAGGCCCCACATATATAAAACAAAAGTAATGATTCACATTAATCTTCTGTAACAGATAAGATTTATATATAGGTTTTCTACACAATCTTTGATGCTCTGTTAAGTGTTATTTTTTGTTTCCAGGATGTGGGGAGCATCTAATGATGACTCTTTTGGCCAAAACCAGCAGTGATTCCATTCGATCATCTGACAACATAGGTCAATCCCTAGTTGCTGCATTCAAAGACCATTTTCTTGGTAGGCAGAACACATAATTTCAAAATTAGTGCACTTTTTAGTAAGGGGTAGGGTTGAGAGTTCCAATGTAAAAAAGATACATGCATCAAACCTTCCTATTCCATAGTATTGAGATTTAATCCAGTGCTCATTAAAATGTTAGTCTTTAAGAACATTATTAATACATTATTATTATTATCACAATCTACGCTATTTGATGAATTATGTTGGTGATCAATTAATAATTTTTTCTGATACAGGTTCCGAGTTCCTCAAGTCATATTCAGATAAATTTGGAGCTGTGCTTATTCTGAGAGCATTACAAAGTGATTCAACTAAAGAAAGTAAGATTTTTGAAATTTTCATGCACAATGCACACTCATTTGTGTATATAATTATTGAATATTTCCCATGCATTTTGTTTTCCTGACAAATTTTAACACAAGTTAAGAATCAGAAAATCTTCATTTGTATTTTTTAAAATTTTAAGATAATTTTGGGTTACTAAATACGGCTTCACTTATTTTGAGCATTTGTTCATGGATATTTTTCGTCTGCAGTTGAGCTTTCATGGATTCACTCAACTGAAAGCATGTGTCTGGGATACATGGCAGGAAAAGATAAAGGACCAACCGTAAGTCAAACATTACCATGAGTTAATTTTCATTGAAACTGTTAGCCATTTTGTGGGATGTAGTGGGACACACATACTGCAATCATGAAAACTACAGTCGCTTGTATGTTTGTCATTTCCTAGGACCCATTGAGTCAACAATCACATCTTTCTATGCCATGATTGTTCCAATAGTGGATTTTGCTCAGGTTAAACTTCTGTGCAAGGTTGACCACTCTGGCTGTTTTTGTTGTGTTCTTGTGCATATTGTCGTGTACTTGAATGATACATTTCTTTTATTTCTCTCACACTCTTACTTTTTCACGGTTAATAAAGCACATATAAAATTTTCAAACGCAACAAAACACCAAAAGAGGCTTTGTCTTTGATAATTCGCCATTGGAGTCTATTACTTGGGTACAGGGTTCGTTTTAAAGACAATTTGACAGACCTGGCACTTGCTCAATTGATATTCTTACATCTTTGAGATAACAACTATGTGTATCATTTTTGTATTTGGCTATATCTCAGAAAGTGGAACATGATCAAAACTGTTATAGAATTATTGTAAAGGCATTGGCAGAAACTTTTTTTTCCTTAAGCATTATCGTAAATAATGGCAAGAAAAATTAGAAGTTGTGAAAACTGAATCTACTCATTCTAAGGCTAAGATATTTTTTTTAAAAACTTAATGTTTTTTCTTTATTAGTTAATTGGATGAAAAATGATATTTTTTATGTTTAATGAACTTAGCAATAAATTAATGATGTCAAAATTTATTGTTTACTTTTATAGGTCACAATGTCTCGTTTGGAAGATTGGTCTAAGCCTGGTCAGTCCTTCTCAGTTGGTGGTCATTTGATAGCAGAATCTAGATGATATTTATAATATTGCTCTAACAATAAGTGTTCATCATGCACAAAATGTGTTATTATAAATGGATCATTTCATTGATATATTTTAACATGTTTATTATTATTAAGATGAATGTGAAACTTAGTACCGTTGTTTCATAATTGAACAAATGTATTTAACTTTTAAACTTTACAATATTGCAGTCTTGTCATTACTTTCCAGTCTCTTAAAAAATTTGGTATTTAATGCATTGCAAATTTATCACAATGAAAATCATTGCCAACTGTGCATATCTATTGTTTAAATTTCTTATTTAGACCAACAATAAATATTTTGTACAAGTACAAAGTTAAAATAAATTTTTTTTTAATGTAGCATAAAATTTGTTTCTTTATTTAATTTATTTAATCTTGGCTGTAAAGTGAAAAATTGCACTCCTATTACATAATGTATCTCAAGATTACCTTATATTAAATGTGTGACTCAAGAAAGAAAAAATTTCGAACAACCACTCTCTTCATCAGCTATGATTTCATACATACATTTAAAAAGAGACGGAAATCATTTTAATTTTGAGTGACAAAATATGTTTCAATCAAAACTGTTTACTTCCATTAACAGACTATTGACAGATGAATATATATTTTAAACAAACAAACTAATTAGAAAGTTTAGTAAGTAGCGTAATGGAGAAGGGCCCAGAACTAGAAGAGATTGAAACATGTTACAATTTAACCAACAGTTTTTACCATTTCATGGTTAAGAATTAAATTTTTCAAAGCTGAGGAATTCACTGGAAAAAACAGGTATTGAAAATATATGAAGAACTCAAGGGAAGAAACAGCTTTTTGACATTCTTGAAATTTTTTTAGAAGATCAAAAATAGAATGCTCTGAATGATATTTTATGGAAAAATTATATCTCTGGCCCAATTAAAAATTCAAATCTATTTTGTTAATGTATAAGAAATCTGTATAATTTTGAACTTTTTAACTTGATATCTAAAAAAAACTACAAAAACTTGACACAGCCGTTTCTTCCCTTGTGCTCTTCATATTTGTCTTCAAGATTCTTTATTCTAAAAGACAGAGAGGCTTAGCGGCTAGGGAATGGCATCTGAGCACAAACGAAATGACAAATGGAATGATGCAGTCAAGAGAGCCAACATTTAAGGCTTTTCTGGCACAAATTCTCAAGTTTTTATTAACTGGACGAACCACAACATGTTTGATTTGTTTCAAGGCATTTCTGTACTCTCCACCACATGGGGTAGGCCAAGTATATACAACTCAACAACATCATACTTCTACACTAACAGTTTACAAAAATTCAATAATTCAGACGTTTAAAATCAATGGTTAAATTTTGGTGGAGGAAAATGGTTTGCTAGAGTTAGCTTTTATTGTTATTTAAAATGGTTTGATAAGAAAACTGCACTTATTACTTAATATACTTAAAAATATTTTATATCAAAACTGACTTTTGTTTTCAGAGTAGGCCTTTAGTAAAAGTTGCTGAAGTATTTAGTTCATATTGTTGCACAAATTATTTTTTTCACAGCAACAGAAAATATCCTTAATATTTCCACCAATTTGAATTATACCGATTTTTTTATAATAAAGTCAAGAATGTTTGCTCAAGCACTTAAAGTTAGCCTTAGTTAGACTGCAGGCAAAAATAGAAGATATAAGGTATTTGGTAGCATTACCAAGGCATGATTAACTTACAAAATTGGTTACAATAACTTTACAAGAATCATAAGCACAGCTGTATGTGACAATGTATGTATTTAACAGATAAAAGATATATATAATATATACAAAATTATGTACATGTAATTCATCAAATGCAGTTAAGAATTGAGCCAAACAGACTCTTCTGGCAGAGCGATTGAGTTATGTTCAAGAGACATAAAAGGGAGTATGTGAGTTCACCGGTCATTGAATTCTCTTGATATGTAAATGAAGGTTACAGGTGAGCCTGTTTTACTGATGGATTATTCTGAAGTTGTTAAATTATGCTTTGATTTTAACTGACCTATTGGCAAAGTCAATTATTTCAAATAAAAAACTCTGCACTTTTGTTAACTTAAAAATCTTTACTGGAACTGAATAAAAGCAATTGAGACAGTTATAAAATAAAGTACATAATCTACACAGAAAATATTCATGCTTTGTTCACTAAAAATTTTTGAAATATTTTTGTTAAGATGTTTTCTTTAAAAAACACAAACAAAAAAAAAGTGCGAGGAATGTTGCTACAATACCCTTGTTGCTTTAAAACCTTCAAGATCTCAGAAAAATTCCTATAGCATAGAATGGTGAACTTCTTTTGATAATACACTCCCAAAATCTAACATGAAAATAATAGGTCAAAATAATAGGCTGCATTTTAACAGACTAAAAAGATCACATTTACTAAATCACACATTTCATCCAATTCAACAACAAAAACATTAGTAACCAGTCAGTTCCTACTTTTAAGGAAAACAGCTCACACATTAAAGTAATTTTCAACCACATCCTTTAAGAATCTATTCTTTTGCAGCCAATCAAAGTCAATAAAAAAAGTTATCATCCACATCCAATTAGAACATATTCCCCAGCAGCCGATCACATTTGAGAATTCAACCCTCTAAGTGCTGCTTCAGTCTCTGGATCTGTGTCCATAATGTGAATGGGCTGGTGAGGGTCATTATTTAACAAAAGCTGGCCGTGATCTGCTGAGGTGGGCTGACCCAACAAGATTTCACTCCCTGAACCTTGATCCTGTGGGATGATAACAGGATTTCAAATTAATTCCATTTGATCCTGGGGACGTTTGTAAGAAAATATTCACAATATTAAGTTTAAAATATTTACGATAAAAAAATAAAGTCAAAAGAAGAAAAACATCTCTTCAAGAAAAATAAACAGTTTTAAATAATGACTGGGTCACATATTTTTTGTGTTTTTAAAGCAAAGAAATTATAGCCCCACACAAAACAGCTTTTCTCCTGTTTTAAGTGGGGCATTTCTTTTCAAACAGATACTGAACAAACTACACTGCTATCTGGAAATTGTTATGATTTTAAAAAGTAATTTATTATTACTTTTTACATCTATATTTTATTAAGAAGGCAATTAGCTCATATGTCCTTTTAAATTTGATTGTAAAATAAGTAAATAATGGATTTTTTAAATTATGAATACCACTTTCCCACACCCACCATATAAAAAAATCCTATTTATAATATTATTTGGGTTCTGTTACAGGGTGAAATGGGTTTGCTCCTAACTTATTATGATTGTTAAAGTTAATGCTATTTTTGCTAAATAAATGTTTTTTGTGAATAATAAATTTCAACATTTTACTAACTTTAGACAAAATTCATTTCCATTTGAGTCAATAAAAGAATTAATCTTTGGTTTAATAACTAATTATTAATATCTTTAAAAAATTACATTTAATTAATTAAAAAGCAGATGAATATATTTCTTTTTAATTGGATTCAAATGTAATTTTAAAAAATACCTGTAGATAAGCATTTAACTGCTGAATGTCAATCTGATTCATCAACTCTCCACTTAACATATTTGAAGGTAAATTAATGCTGTCCACACTCAGGGGTCCACTGTTGCCCTCTCCACCAGACACAGATATGACCAGCTGACCATTCTCTGTGGACACAATGGATAGGTCACTGCTGGAGAGACCAGAGAGCTCAGCAATGACACTAGAGTCAATACTTCCAGCAGAAAAAGATGACACAGTAACACTTCCCATTGAGGAGTTGTCGGCAGTGACATGACTCATGGTGGCATCAGCCCCTCCCATAGCACCTTCCAAACCCGCATTTTCCATTGGATAAGGTTGCATTCCTGAGGAAAAGTTGATGAGTATTTTTTATTTTTAAAAATAATTTTAAGTTTGGAACCCTCCTGAATTTTTAAATTGTTTGAACAAATAATTAAACAAATAATAGAAAAAAATATCATTTAAATTATTTGTATATAAATTCACTATAATAGAAAATAATAAATTAGGAGAGCATTCTATAATGAAGTTGATAAGTTTACAGTATATCAGTAATTTATTTCTATCAAATGTGTATAAAGACTTGAAAATAAAGTCAGCAACTATTCATTTTAATCTATGTCTCCTTTAAAAAAAAAAAGACATAGCCAGCTATATAAGTCAGCATTTGCTGATGGCATACAATTTTTTTTTAAGGTCTTGCATGTTACACACTACTTCAGAATACCAAAACAACTTTCTTTTAAAATATCTACAGGTTAATGGCTTACCTTGCTGAGTATCAGGCTCTTTTTTAATTCTTCTTGTTCCTTTCAACATTGTGTGTAGTCTTCCTCGAACACTGGCACCACTAGCACTTCTCTTATAGTCTGATCCACCCCCTGTTCACAAATTATCATGCTATATTTATGCTGGCTAATGCAGAGTGATACAGTAGACACATACATCATATGGTCTTAATTTTATAATAGCCCTTCTGTGTGCTTAAGATTATTGCTGTATGTACACCGATATTCTATGTACATGCAGAAATCATCTAAAACCTGCCGGTAAGCCAACCCCCCAACATTTTGTCCATAAAAAAGTCGGCTTTAGAACGAGTATATACTGTAACTATTTTTACAGTATGTTAGTCAATTTGTTGACCACAAGTAAGTAAAGACAAGCAGACTCACCAGCATTCCAATACTCCAAGAAACGCTGAGCTTTTCTTTTCCTCTTTTCAGCTATTCGGTCTGGATCTATTCAAATGAATAAATTTGAAAAATGTATTTTCATCAAAATGTGAAAATTAAGTAAGGTTGTTAAGACCGCTCGTTTTTGAGGACCGGCTAACCATTAAAAAAAAGACCGGTTAACCGCTCGTCCTTATATCCCTAATGTTTTGAGAACTAACAAGAGAATGTTGTCGCCTCGCGTCGTCTGATGGCATCAAAGCCCGCTTCCCCCCGCTTGCGTTCAGCTCTTTCCGCATTGCCCTCAATTCATAGCATTTTTTTTTAAATCCAAAAAATTAACTAATTGTCTTTTTTATATTTTATTTTGAGGACTCGTAGTTCACCGGTCTAAATAAGAGGACAGGTTCAATCGTTCGTTAAAATTAGCGAAGTATTTTTCATTAGTTTAAAAAACCAACGCCTCGCCCCGTCCGTTGTGGGTCTAAATAAGAGGACAGGTTCAATCGTTCGTTAAAGTTAGCGAGGTATTTTTCATTACTTTCGAAAACCAACGCCTCGCCCCGTCCGTTTTGACGTCATGTTTACCTCTCTTGTGTGTGATGCCGGTCAACTCGCTTATTAAAATTAATAATATAATAAAATTATAAATCTACGGAGTAAACAATGATGATAAAATGGAATTTATTATTTTTAAAAACATATTATTTTTCAATCGTCAACTCGCCAGAATAATTGAATTTTGCGTCACACGTTCACCCTCCCCGTTTTTTTCTGTTCAAATAGGGTTTGAGCTACACTCGCCGTACTGTTAATGTGGTAAACAAATGCCTTTGATAGGCATGAAAACTTTCACTAAAAGACCGAACTCGAATTTGTGGGCCGATTAATCGCCCGGTATCCTTGCTACGTCTTTCAAATACCTCTCGTAATATAGGTACATGAACTTCACTAAGCGGCGTGCGCCAATACGTTTTTTGAATGCCTGAAATGGACTATAAACCGGTGATCAGAAAATGAGGATAGGTCATGGGGTCATATGCTTTTATAGCTTTCTTTGTCTTTATAAGAAACAGACTATAATAAATATAAATAGAAACAGCCTCGGCCTTGATCGTTGTTGACATCAAACACGCACTGTTGTAACTAGTACTATTAGTTGTGAACTTCAGTGAAGCAAGGCTATAACGCGTCATGTACGCATGCTTACAGCTTGGAGACTGAAGGTTTGATTAGTTTGAATGCCAACCTAGGCTACTTGTCAGCTGGATCGTGGTATTGCTTTTACTCACCGTGACAAAGCAAGAGGGAGAGGCGTGAGGCACGTTACGGCTTGTGTTGTTTTTTTTTGTTGTTGTTTTCTTTTCGGTTACACGGTCCTGAATAAAGATGACCGATTAGTTTGAATGCCAACCTAGGCTACTTGTCAGCTGGATCGTGGTATCACTTTTACTCACCGTGACAAAGCGAGAGGGAGAGGCGCGTTACGGCTTGTGTTGTTGTTTTTCACTACGTTTTTTTTTTTTGTTGTTTTCTTTTCGGTTACACGGTCCTGCGGTCCTAAATAAAGATGACCGATCCTGATCTGAGGACCGGTTAAGCGGTTAACCGTTAACAAGCTTAAAATTAAGTTCACCAAAATCAAAATAACGAGAAACAATAATTTCATTATTAATGAATTAATAATGAACAAATGTCGCTTTTAACTGAAAATGTGGGACAAAACAAAATTTACCTGGATCTTCAGGCATATATGTGAAAGGAATTGGTTCACTAGTTTCTCCATCAGATGGTCTCTGTAACTGCATGAAAACTTCAACTGGCTTTGTAATCTCTAAGTTATGGTAGGGAGCAGTTCTGAACACAATGGCATACTGCAATGCAAGAATATAATATTACTTGTATGCTAAATGTAACAGGAAATTTTTCTGTATCAAGTTGAAAGTTAAATGTAAGACTGGTGACGTAATTAACCTAAAATCTTCTCAAACTTCTCACCTGTCTATGAACATCTCCTTGTCCAAAATCTCCAAAATCTTCCCACACACAATTTCCCTGATCATTTTCTTCATAAAATCTTATCTTTATGTCCTCTACAAAAAAGGGGTTAAGAAACGTATAGAGCACATTTTTAATGGTAATAATTATAGAATTAAAATTACATGTAAATTGTGACGATAGAAAAAAGTTTTTAAAAATTTATTTGAGTGAGCAAAAACTCAATCTGTGTTTTAATATTTGATATATATATATATAGAGAGATAAATATATGTTGCTTACCTTTATTTACTTTGTCACATAACAAAAATACTTCATCTCCCCCCCTTGCTTTCCCTGAGCTCTTGTCAACCCTACAAATTACAAGATCCTTGGATGACTCTGGGAAATAGGAAGATTATTTATTAAATATGAAACTTGGATATTAATTTACTATAATAAAAAAAAAATATCTTAAGAGGGAATCCTATAACCAAGTTGATAAACGTATGAATAAAATTATTTAATACTTAAATTACTATACTGACTCATCAATTGCAAAAATTTTTCAAGATGTAGTCATCAATAATGTCAATATGTATTACTCTTAATTTGAAAGCTCTGTATAAAAGTACATAAAAGTCTTCCTTGTACTTACTTTTATCATGGATAGCATGGGAACATACAGGTGGTACCACTCTGGTCACCTTGCCTTGATCATTTGGCAAGAAGACTTGGAAACACAGACGGACGACATTTAGGTCAATATTGGATTGAGCGTGATCAAAACCAGCTGGAGAAGACATGGACAGGAGATGTTATATAACAAAACTACAACCAAAAAAATTAACGCATATTATGGCGGTTTTCAAAATTCTGTTTAATCTTAAAGACAATCATTCTGTTCTGCAAACAATTATGTTCTATCTGTAAGTGGCACGAAACTAAATGAATATTTAGTTTCCAAGATCCATTGAGATAAAGTTGAAAACTGGTATAATGGTTAAAATAGTCCCCGTAAGAGCACTTTAAAAAAAAATAAGGTTGTTGAAAAGTTGTTACGTCGACTTATTTTTGAGGATAGGTTAACCATTAAAAAAAGACTGGTTCTTAGAACCCACAAATGAATGTAATTTGTAACAAATTCAACAACCACCATCAGGCACTTTGATGTCATCACTCTTTTATGTGATTACCATCAACTCAGAGTGATCAAAAGAGTATTTTTTTAAAATATAAATTTGATGTTATTTTTCTACTCTGTCAACTCACTGGAATTGCTAAGACACTGAAATTTTATGCTTGTTTTAAGATTTAACCCCCAAAAGAGGAATTCTGGGTAATATGGTATTACGGAACATTGAATATATGGTCAACTGGTCCAGATTAAACAGGACCAGTCCAGCTCTTAGGGCCATTTGACCCTACCGGCTCGAATTACCGAACATTAAGTAATTAATTTAATTCCTATATAACGAGTTACCAAAGTCTAGGTATTTGGGTCAGCATTAGAAAAACTTTGGGGAATAACTTAAATTAATGACCGTGTAACCTAAATAAAAGTCACTGCTAATGGCTGCCCTCATGTTTTAAAAATTCAATGGAGGACAAGGGTCTGATAAACCAAGCACTTAACAGGAAAGTGGAACTTTATGTGTTTTATTCTTTTTATTTTTTCAGTAGCTAAGTCATAATTTTATCAAGAATACTTTTCTAGGAACATGCTGTGTCCATAGTCATGTTGTGTGTATAGAAAAGCATTCCAGATAGAACAAGCGAAATCCTAGAAAGTCTTATATAGACAAAAAGTCAATTCATGTGTTGTGAAATTTTTTTTTTTTGCAATGTGGATCAACGCACAAAGGTACAAATTTGGCACTAAATATAGGATAAACCTGTTTTCTGCAATTTCTCAAAGTTTTATTCCATTCCAAGCACTACTTTCCATGCAAGTAAATTTTTTTACAATATGTTCATTTTTTCTCTTTAATGCCAGGGTACCAAGGTATAGGGGAGAGTTAGGCTGGGGGCTTAAGAGCTGGTAAGGTTAACCTATTAACTCTTAAAGCCCCAAAGCGTGGTAATGCGCGGCTCATCTCTAATGCCGAAGCACGGTAATGCGCGCCTCGATAGAAATCTCTTTAGAAACAAAATCTCAGAAAATAGAAACTCTTCAATGCGTAAAAGATTATGTATTCGACTTCCAGCAAAGGCGGCTGTTGCCAGCGCAAGTGTTATTGCTTGATTTGCAAAGTTTTTTTGGTAGTTTAAACGTTTTTCTTTTTAAGATGTGATTTTGTTATACTTTATTATTAAAATAATAGAAATAAACCACAGGTAAAAATAGTATTAAACTCAAGGCTGACTTTTGGAAACGTAAAATAACCATTCTTATCCTAAAAGATGAAGTCAGTAAGACAATAATAATATAAATGCATTTTACACAATTATTTTCATTTCATAACCAGTTGATTGCAATATGGAAAATCCTTACGGGACTGTGGCGGAAGTTTATTTAAAACTTCCTTGGGCTTTAAGAGTTAATCGTCTAAAACCTTACAAGCAATACAGATGGACTAAATATTTTTCGTTCTCCCTTTTCAAATCAATAATTCAACTATTTCATGGCTATTATGTGGTTCTAATAATTATAAGTTTAAAATCTACTCACTTTGAAAAGGGTCAACATTAATTTCTTTTCTTAACCGCAGAGATGTTTCAACATCTTTTTTCTTTGCACACTGGATGCCTATTTGTGGGAATCTAAATACAAAAATGACAATTAACTTGCGTCAAATTTTAAATACATGTGCAAGAAAATAGTTTAAAATGAAGGTAAGGATAAGTAATAAATTTGCGAGACACCTTAATTTAGACTACTTACACTATTTTTTCACTTGTGTCCTTAACCCTCAATGTGCACACACCCTTCTTGCAATCCCTGCCCACAATGGCATGAGGATGGGGCTTGCAGTGTGGAGGGTTTTCTTTTGTCACACAAGAAACGACTATTATAGCTGGGCCAATGTAGTTGTGGATCTAGATTTTTTAACATTTAAAAAGAAAAGGCATTTAAAATAATTCATTTTTCCTAAGTAACAAATCATTTCAAAACCAATTTTAAATTTAATATGTACAGTATTTAATAATAAATTTAGAACTAAACTACTCATTTCTTGACACTTACTTTTATAGTAGGATATGTTCGGTGGTCATTGGTACTGTTTTCTCCAGGCACACTACCAGCTGACCGCCCCTCGCACTCATAGCGGAATCTAAGGCCTCTGGATTTGGGCTGTTCAACTATTTCAACCCAAGGTGCTCCATTTTGAACATGTTGATGAGAGGGCTGTGGCACAATAGGGGCGAGTGGAGGTGGGGGGTAATTGGTGGAAGGTTGTGGATAAACAGCATTTTGATAAATCATAGGGTGACCAGAGTGAGATTCTTGAACTGAATGACCTGTGGTAAAGAATATACATTGTTTCAGAATCTACATGAGTATTATTTTGAATAAACTAAGGTAAATGTGCATGAAAACAAATATAAATCAATCACAAATTAAATCTACATTAATTTCAAACTTATGAAAATTTAGATTTTGTTTAACAAATTCACCAAGAACTCACCATGATCTTGAGGAGACTGTAGGTGGTGCTGAGTCTGCATATGGGTAAACAGCTGTCCAGCTGTTTCATCATTCATATTTGCAACAATTCTCATAATTTCATTTTGGTTCATGTTTTGTATGTCTCCAAAATCAAATTCTGTGGGAGCAAAAATTTATCATAAGAAAAATAAGTAATAAAATTTTAGAATCTTTTAAAGGGGATTGTATAATGCCTGTGTTGAAGTTGTTTATCAGTACTTTAAAAAATTTAATGGAATCTTAATTCCCCCCCCCCCGTGACCACGTGATCATAGGGGGTTTTAATGTTTCCATTATAACTTTATTGGGGCTTGGTATACTTGGCAGCGCCCATCTCCTCCCAAGTCAGCGTTGGACATTTTTTAAAAAAATTCATCAATTGTGGTTTAGCGTGGGCTAGATCCCCCGACCTCAAGCTTTGTAAAGCTTGTGAGGCGAGTGGATTATTGTCTTCGCTATCCAGATGAATATTTATAGCTTTCTACAAATGCAAAGATGGACAAAATGTAAATAAATTAATTGAAATTATGATTTATTATTTTTGCATTATGATAATACTTGACTGCTACAAGGTAAAAATTAAGTGTCAACTAAGAGTATCTAAAACTTAAATAAATTGTACTTATTTTGTTTTGTGTTATCTGAAAGAAAAACATGTTTTTTGTCAGGGGAGGTTTCTAACAGAGAATTTAATTTATATAATCTCCCTCATCAATGACTGTCTTCCAATATAACCAATGCCAAGCTGGTTTGCTGCTAATATACTGTTATGTTTTACAAGAATTTAAATACAGTCCATCTACTTAATCTACTTAGAGGTGGAAAATAAAATGTTTATGGGTGCAATGTGTGTGGTGTTGCATACCTTTGATGGACTAGTCCTTACCTACATTATACATTCTTAAATACCCAAAAATGCTAATAAATAAAAACAGGTATTTGACATGGTTATTTGATAATTGGTATTCATAAAAAGTTGAGGCTTAAGTTTTTAATTTATAACTGTTGTAGGCACCATAGGTCTACTAAATACTCAATGCAAATTATTAAAAAAAGTAAAAATAAATTCCCCATATAGCACCTTCAGGTTTCCACTTTCACACAACACAACTGTGATAATTATTAACCTAAGCCTTGTGCCAGTTGAATAAAATTAGATTATGAATAAGGTCACAGTTTTCTCTTACATCAACTATTCATTTTCAAGAAAAGGGTTAGTGTTTCAAATATTATTGTTTAGAATATTAACTCTTAAAGTCACAAAGCGTCGTAATGCGTCTCTTCCCGCTATCCCTAAAGCGGCGTAATGCGTCCCTAGATACAAATCTCGTTAGAAATGAGATCTTGGAAAGTAAAAACTCTTCAATGCTTGAAAAACGATGTATCTGACTTCCGGCAATGGCGGCCGTTGCCCGCGCTAGTGTTATCGCTCGATTCGCGATGTTTTTTAGTAGTTTTAACGTTTTTTTTTTTCGAAGATACGTTTTCGTTATAGTTTATTACTAAAATAATAGTACTAAACTACAGGTAAATATTGTTTTAAACTCAGTACGGTCTTTTGGATGAGTAAAATAACCATTCTTAGCCTAAAAAATGAAGTCAGTATGACAATAATATAATAAATGGATTTTACACAAATTTTTTAATTTCATAACCGGTTGATCCTAATACGGGAAATCCTTACGGGACTAATGTGGAAGTTTATTGAAAACCTTCTGGGGCTTTAAGAGTTAATATTTGAAAATATGTTAAATTGGTGACTATACATAGGTTCTACCCAAACTTTGTATAGTACTTTTCTTTGTATTTCCTACTACTTTGTACTACTACTACTACTGTTTTTGTGCTCTTTTTAGCCAAGAGTTACCGGTATTTTATAATTTATTTATTTTTCTTGTACTGATGTTAAATAATATTTTATAGCTCCTGGTAGAGCGGTTGAATATTGTAGAATGTAGACGTAGACAAGGACCTTGATTATCTACGACAACATCATTGATATTCAATTTACATGCAGAAATCACTTATGACCCACTCGTAAGTCAACCCCCCCAAACTTTTCCCCTAGATTTGTAAAAAAAAAATTCGGCTTTACTTTAGAACAAGTATAAACAGTATGTAGAAAAAAAGTATTGGAAAACCTTATTAACACTAACAGGACTTAACAAAAGACAGGACACAATGGCATTCTGCTAGAAACCTGTACTGCCTAGTAACAACTTTTTAAGACTTTTACCTTATGATTATTTAATTTTAATAAATTATTACTACTCAATTAATAAGTAAACTATTTAAGTTTACAATTAACAGGTCTAAAATTAAAGATAATCAACCAATAATTGCTTCAACTTCAATAATTTATAACCAAGAACTTAAGACTAAGACACCAAGTATTAAGTGAAGTCAAGTGAAAGTGTCTGAAACTGAAGTTGAAGTCTGAAGTGCCTAACTTTTAATTTTAAGTTACTAAGTTACTAATTTAACCAAGTCAAAGTCAGTCTCAGGCTAAGCCTAGGCTTAGACTAGAACCATTTAAAATTTAAGTTTTCATTTTGAGCACTACTTCACAACAAAAATATGTAATTATTTTAGTAATATGTAATGAGTAATGATAATGTATTATTAATATTACTATTATTAGTATTATAATATAAATAAAAATAATATAATTTATATTATTTTTATTTATATTATTAATTATTATATTATTATTTATTATGTATTTAATAATTTAATGAGTTTAATGTGTCATCATCAAGAATAACTGAATATTTCAATGCTTAATATGGTTTTTTAAAATTGTTTGATTTTTGTGATAAATACATATCTAAAACTATAAGTCTATAAGGTTTATATGATATTAATGAAGACTAATGACCAATGACAATGGATATCTTAAGACTTCACTTGAATCTAAATATACTAGACTAAATTAAAAACATGGCGGGTTTGTTATCGTTACTGACGTTACCAAAAATTTATTAATGTCCATTTAGTATATTAAGCAGTCTTAAAATGAATCACATGTAATTCCAAAAAAATCTTAAATAACACTACCGTCCGGAAATATGTTTGACATGGCCATTTTTGCTGTAACAAGTTAGCGATAGACTTCCTAATAATGATGTGATGCAAAGAGCTTTACGCCATATTAGTTTTAAGAGAAATCCCTTAAAGTTTGGCTAACAGATGGCGCTAGTAAACTAAACGTCACGATTTATTTTTAAACCGGAATTTCCAACTAAAAATAGACAAATTCAACAAAGTGGGAAAACCTTTCGTTTCTGCCGAGGAAGATTTAAAAGGGAAAAAATGTTTTTAGTTATTAAAATAGTATATAAATAAAAAGAGCCTATTTTTTTAATGGAACAATGTTTATCATTACGGATTACGATTTGTCCCATTGCTAGTGAGTAATTTACAAATTCCAATAAAATTACATCATCGGCGATTTGTTTAATAAAACTCAAAGATGATACTTTTTAATGAGCAAATTTATAGATTATAATAATTTATAAATAAGATATGCGTGTGTCGTGTGTGTATGTAGGGAGATGGAGTTTGAGGCATGTGAAAATGAAAGATATGTGCTTATCCATTATCAGTCGCAGCAGGTCCGCCGCCAGAAACCTTTAGGCTTTAGGCCTCAAGACAACGTATGGGCCTCTCCCACCCAACCCCACCCCACTGGCTCTACCGTAGAGCTCATCGGCGTTACATTTTTTTTTTTAATTAAGCCACAAGGGGGCAGGGTTTGTTTATTGCATCACATGTAAAATTTTAAACCTTACAAACATTTAATTTAAAAGTAATCATTTACAGTGATCTTGGTTGAGGCTGTGACTCAAAGGTGTAGCTACCGCCAGGCCTATTCACCGGAGGGACAACGGCAACGTCATCCGTATGTTAATGTCACCCCGATGTTTTGGAATAAAAATAATGCCCGGTACGACCGTTCTCTCGGCTTCATCTTTCTGTGTCTCAGATTAACACACACACTAAATAAATAAATACCGGGTGCCAGGCTAGGGGCTTGTAGGGATATTTAATGAAGAAACTTGATTTGAGAGTGGTTGGGGGGTGGGGACGCCGTCAACACGCATAGTTTCACATCACATATTTTAGCTGAGACTCAACACTTAGCCAAACACACAGGTAAAATAAATAAGAATCCACCCTTCTATTTAAAAATAATTATAATAAAATAACGCCCTAACCGCTTTCCTTCATAACCCACCTTCAGTAAGCAAACGTATTAGCCATTTCTTCAAATCTGCGCTCTTGACATTGGATTCAATGTGAACTGTATTCCTAATTTGACTATCGTCACTTACGGTACATATAGCCAGTAACATTTCAAGTTTCACATTTTAAAGGTCCATGCTATACAAAGATTTTAAACCGAAAAGACTAACATGTTTCCTCTGTATCAAGCTGTGTTTATGTTAATAACAATAATACCCTTCATGGGTCCTCCTAGCTTTTGTTCTTTTTTTTTTTTTACCATGCACCCCGCACAATGACACGAAAGGAATTGGGTTGAAACTAACGTGTTAAGAGTCATTATCCAAAATTATGCCAGCAACGCGAGAACCACTGCTGTGACAGAGCTGACCGACTACTGTGCTCACACCTTTGAGAAGAGACAGGGACACCACATTCCTGTGAGCTGACTCAGTAGGCGACACGCACTGCGCAGCCTCAGATCGATAAAATACGACATTTAGTTCAAGATCGTTCTAAATGAACGATTCGACCAATTAGGGCACGTCAGACGAAATAGGAGCCACTGGAATGGGAGAAGGTCAGAGAGAGAGAGAGAGAGAGAGAGAGAGAGGGAGAGGCAAGGAACACACCACTGTTATTACATAGAGACAACAGAGACAAAATTCTCCTGTCACATAGGCTACATATATCCGGTCAAATCCGGCTGGGAACCGGATTTTAAAAAATTGAATCCGGTACATCCTTGAAAAAACGAACTTACCGATTTGGCATTTCCTTAAACTAGACAGGGCCGGCTTTAGGCATAGGCGAACTAGGCAGCCGCCTAGGGCCTCTGATAAGTGGGGGCCTCACACAGGAAGTATAGAGAATAAAGTATATATATTAAAAAGACCAAACTACAACCTAGGTCAAAACTACCAGAACCATTCAAGAAGTGCAATACCTTATAACCCCATATTATTTGTAAATAGTTCATGTTTAAAATATAAACTTTTAAAATTTAAATTCAACCGCCCAGACAAATTTTCACAAGAATGACAAAAGTAAAACATAAGTTTTTTGCTAAATATAAAACTATTGAATATCAAATGTTTTAAGTAGTAAAAATTTAAATGTTAAATGATGTTTTAAGTATCAAAATATAAAAACGATTCTAAGCATGGGTTTAGATGTTAAAAGTTTGTGTCAATAAAATTATTTTTACGGAATCAAGTTGAAACTTCACTGATTTCTCAAAGCATACAATTTGTTTTCTTTTCAAAGCTTAGCAAACACAAAAGCTAAAAAAAAAAATCAGCAGTCTGACATGGCAATTTTTTTTATTTTTATTTTTTTTTTCAGTTTTATTATCTCTTTAATATTGAAAATTTATTAAATAAGTCGATAAGAAAGAATTAGCGATTAGAAAAACATGTCCAGGCTTCTAGATGATCATGAATCGTCAACAATGAAACACATTTGTGTGATAGGCGCTTGGATTGAACTGGAAAATCGGTTTTTAAAAGGAAAGAAAGACGATTGACAAGGGGGAAAAAAGTTATGCAAAATAGACTAAGCACTGGAACAATGTTTTACAAAAAACCATTTCAATTGTACAGTTTCTTGCAAAAAGGAATTCACCATTTCGTCGCACTGGGGATCGATTGTTTCTACCATTGGTATATTTTTAGGGATTTGTTTTAATTAGTTGTTAGGAAAGTACGATTCATGCCTGGAAGATCATTTACGAATTTTAAAAAACGAAGAAATTCAGGATCGTTACTTGGACATATATAGTTCAAAATGAGGTTCATTGGTTGAAAGTGTCTGAAAATGCCAGCTATCCTAAATCAAGGACCAAAGCAAATGGGTTGGAGAAAAAAACTTTTTTAAAAAAAATCAATTTCTGGTAACTTAAGCAATCTGGTATTATAAGTTGCAAATGAATGTGATCAGCAAATTGATTCAATCGAAGGACATGCAATTTCACATTGCATTGGAATGTATAAAATGTGCAACCGAGTTCATGAAAAAATACAAAGAAAATGCATTTGTGTCCGTTCTAATTTCCTGCAGAGATTTGGCTCAGAATTAGAGATGGAACCAGATGAATTCATATTTCCAGCTTCCACAGATTGAGACGACGAAAAGTACATAAACAGTTCAAATATGAAACCATAGACGAATCATTGACAGATTCAAAAGAAAAAAATATTGAGTGGAATTTTTTTAATGTTTTTTTTTTAGATCAAGCAGTTAGATCTATGTCGTGGGCGTCACGTTTTGAGAAAATTGAACGTCACTTTAGTCTTTTTGAATTTCTGCACATAAAAAATAGCATAATTCAACCAAAAGGATTTGACGAAATGTTGAATGGATTTGAATATTGCACTCACCGATGCTTCTTGTTCAGGTAATTGATCCGAATGATTTATGCAATGAATTTCAAAGGTTTTCCAACATTGTTTCAGATATGGTTTTGTCTTCCCTTGATGCTTTAAGTTTTATTTATGATCATTATTTGAATACTGCTGTTCAAAATGTCACTATATCCATTCGTATAGCATTGACAATTCCGATTACTGATGCATCGGGGGAAAGAAGTTTTTCCAAGTTAAAATTAATTATAAAAAACTATTTGAGAATGACTGTAACGCAAGAAGACCCGAACAATCTGGCATTGATATCTATCGAACGAGCTATCGTCCCGTCTCTGGATTATTCACAATTTTTTGCAGACTTTGCTGCCATTAGAAAAGAAAAAGTTGATTCTTGTTGAAAGTTTATAACATCTGCACGAATATATTGGTACAAATTTCAGTTATTTGTTGATTTAGTTATAAATACCGGTAGTTTTTAATAAACTGTCCAATTTTATTATTTCCGTATTTATTATTTATTTTTCTATTACGTTTAGGGCCACCAAAATCACTTTGCCTAGGGCCTCCAAATCCCCAAAGCCGGCCCTGAACTAGATATAAGTGAGCTGAAACCTAAAACAATTATTTAATTTTTATTATTCCCGACTATTCAATTGGGAGATTAATCAGTTCAACGCAGAGCCAAGTAAAATTCTACTTTTCTCAATAACATGTTATATCATCGACGATGAGCATGTGTGACAAACTTAAAAGCTAATCAGGCTGTGATTTTCATTTAGCTCACGAGATTACAGGCAAATCTTATCTTATCTGTTCCAGTTACAGACGTTTCTTTTATACATAAAATTAATGCGTCCTATGCTCAATTATACTTATGGCTTGTTGGTCGGTGGATTGCATACATTTGCAGGGAAAATATTTTAAATAAGCAATAAAATCTTATTTTTTAAAGTCGTGTTTTTGAAAAACGTAATATTTATTCCCATTAAATCAGAACAAAATGACACAATTTTTGTTGCCGGAGCACAACACAAAACTGACCACATATCAGTTAAACACAATCACTGTGCTCAATATTCAAACCACTTGTACACTTGTTCTACTCAAGTTTAAAATACCTTAAAACACGTTTCCAAGCCACTTAGAGCTTCATTTAAAACTTATAATTATAATATTCAATCACAGTCACACGTTATCATATTATATTATACTTATAATCTACTTTTTTCTTATATGAAAGCGACATCAAAATAATATGTAATATATAGCACAATTTATCAACTTTAGAAAAGATCATCTTATTCCGAGGCACGATACAGAGAATGAGTGCTTTAACTATGCGCGCTAACATGCTCCAATAACGTATTCTTTTATATAATAAAGATTTATCGAACTTTATAAAGACGATGTAAGGGACTGCTTATGTAATGAACGCCATTTAATTTTAGCAGGAACAATATTTAAAATTTATACTCCATATTTAAATTATATTTTTAAAATATATACACCTCTGTCTTAACTTCCTTTAGGGGTAGTCTTTCATACTATTCAGTCCTAAAGTTTTATGACTACAGTGCCCCACGCAGTAATCTCACCTTTAAGTCAAGGGAACAATCTGCTTTCGGCTTACATCATGCAATGCTTAAAATAAATTAAGATTTTAGAAACACATTTTTTGAGATCGCTTAATTAGTTCTCATCTATTTCCCTTCATAAGCAGGTATCTTAAAAACCAAACCGCTTGCTGGAATCCTCGTTGAACATTCTCATCATACACAATTAACAAATTATCTTCACAATTAACCTTGGCTTAATGACTAAAAGGGGGCGAACTTCGCTCCCGAAAAAGACACCCGTACATCCCGTTTTTTGAAGCTTCATGCATCCACCCCCACCACTCAACCAGGGAGCCGAACGCGGAGGCCGCCACTATTACGCCCCCCCCCCCTACAACAAACCGAACAACTCAAATAAAGCACACACAATAGTTTTAGTACGCATAAATTGATCCACTATGAGATAATCCCATTGTGTCACTTAAGAGATCACCCCGTTAGCGTCAGTTTTCAAACTATATTTCAAGATAAAGGGCAATAGCTTTTGTTCAACGGCTGCTTCACACTCATTTCTGATGAAGCGACTAGGGTTCTCTCTCCCGGAATCTCGATTTTGTCGCGTGAATTTTTACAGAAGACCCACCAAAAAAGAGGAGGTATCGTATGGATACTTATGGGAAACAAATTTAAAACACTCAGCAAATAAGTGTTCCAAAGTATCCCTGCAAGTCAAAGTGTGTAAGATCAAGTCAATTGCTATGAATCACGACGCCGGTTATTCGAGGTACACAAGTTTTAAAGCATCCTTAAGTCACAACAAAAAAATTATACAGCGTCAAAGGTCACTCATCTAACTAAAGGGGTAAAATAGCTGTTAAATCTAAGGGTGTATTATTGGGTGAAATGATAAAACGAACGTCATTTTCCAGTTGAATGCGACAAGTAGGTGACGACATATTTAATTTTCTTATTGAAATGTTCATCTCAAGACACCAACAAAAACTATAAAGAAAATTATTTCAAAATTACACTTTTCATATTGTTTCCCCCAACACAACCTCCAAAATGTCTTGTCATAAAATTCAATCGAGATTGTCTCTCAGGGGCTGAAAGTCTGTGCTTTAAACTTTAAATGACAACCCATGCAGCGTTGATCATGTGTATTGAGTGTATTTGTTAGTATCAAAATCATTTGTATGAGATAGATGATTGTAGTACCATTTATGATTTATTTTACATATTCAAAAAAGATTTAGCAGTAAACAGTTGATCAGTGATTAGAATCTAGAATTTGCGTCATTTCACGGGGAAGCATAAAATAAAACAATTATGATAGGGACAATCTGCTAGAAAATGACCAACCGCTTAAAAGACTTAACTTTGTTTTTATTCATTAATAAACAATTACAAATATGCTATATAAGACAACACTGTATTCGTTCAGTTCAGTTGATAATATATTTTAATTAACACACTTTTATCCCGGAAAAATCCTGGGAAATTTCGGGATGTGGACAATTTTGTTCACATTTTCCCGAGATAAGCAAACCCCAAGAAAATAGAGACCTTAAGTTTTTGACCCACTCGCCATTTTCGCTGCATGACTTAGATTAGTTGATCGCTTCACACAGACTATCGTTAAATTAATTGCATATTTGGTACGTGGTATTCTTTAGTTTTCCTGACGCTGTTTTTGTTTTAAAAAACCAACAAACATCCTCTCATCAAATAAGTCAAACATTCTTTCTTGTTGTATAGACCGTAAGTGATAAGTTCACATTCAGTGGGTGGTGTAGCGAGAATTAGTGCACCTCTGGTTTTTACAAGTTGTACAACCACCCCCACCCCAAATGAAAAAAATCACCATAAAAGAAAAACAGGTCCACCCGGAACAGTCCACCACTCCCCTCCCTCCTTCCTTCTCTAAAGCTTTCGATCACCCAGTCATTGTCTTTTCATTTGTTACTAACAAAGTATGTAGCATCCAACAGTTTGAAGAACTCCACCAAACTTTATAATATGAGAATACTCCAACTTCGGGAGTTTCCGGAAAAGGCGGCGGGGATGAGATTATACTCATGTTGTAGTCTTTCGGGTCTCTTCTTCTTCTCTATCAGACTTTACAGACATCCGCACGCGCTTTGGTGGGTTGATGAGGTTGAGCTCCATCAGGAGCTGAGAGTAGACGAGAAATGTTATGGCGTTGACAGGAAATGCGCGGATAATGGTTATGACAGAACCTCGGTACAAGATGGAGATGCCGCCATGCTTCACCGTGCTTTTGAGACAATCCCAGAATCCCACATAACGTCCGCCGTGATCGATCTGGAAAAAATATAAAATTGAAATGGTAAACAAATTAAAAATGACAAATAGCACTATTTCTATAACAACTTCGAAATTGAAGAAATACGCATTTTGTTAACAAGATTTTAAAAATAAATATTTTAAAAACATTTGTAAAAAAAAAATAATTCGAACGGCTGTTCTTTAATTCGAATTCTGATGAATAAGCTTTCTTGCGAGACTCAGCTGTGTATTAGATGTTGGCAATTAAAAAAAAAAAAAAACTAAAATGACACATTGTAAGTATGACTAAATCATAGAGCCTTCACCCATCCTGTCTGTGTAAGATTATTATTGACGGGAGACAAAGTGTGATATTGGTAAAAGACTTATTGTGGGGGAAAAGGCCAGTGGGGCAATAATCAATCTAAGATTCGTTGGTCCATGCAAAGTAAAAAAAAAACACAACTTGATATAATATAATATCATTAAATCGTATGATATAATATGATTGATATGATTTAATTTAATATATATTACATAATATGATTATAATATAATTTATTATATGGGTATGTGTATTATAGAATAACAATTCTTGCTTAAAATCACTTCAAATCGTACACGTCAGGGACCAGTAACTTATATGAATGAGACTTTTCTGAGACAACTAGACTGATCCTAGCCAAACAACGGCATTGGCTTTAGTCTTTTGTCCAACTGGGTCGAGGTCAAGACATTGTTATATATTTTTATTTGGCCCCGAACGCGGGTCATTGCTTCATGTAACTGGGATGATAACATTCTCAGAGCAATCTTAACTATATCAGCGAGGCCAACATTGATAACATGTCCACTCTCACCCACGTTCGCGTCATTTCTTATTGGTTCCGCTTCTGCTGAGAAACTTTATTTCCAAATTGATTTTTAAAAAAAAAATCTCATTGTTAAATCAGGGCTGGGTGGTCGCGTTCATCAAAAGTAAATTTACAATTTTTCAGTTTTTGTTTTTGATAAACAAGCCGAAAGTAAACTAGTAAACCTCATTTAAGCCAAGACGGTGACCTGGATTTTAGTTTACCGTTAACTCGCTACACTGTCTGTCATCGCGGGCGTACAAGACGTCTCCCTGGGCGTGAGATAAACCTTCACCTTTGACCTCTCCAGCCCGAATGCCAAATGCGGGAAAACCGGAATCTATATGCAGCAACGAGTGTCTGGCTCACCGTAGGTGAAATCCCGTCTCATGTTACAAACTCCATGGTTGACAATGCTGGACTAATCTTCACCCACGCAAGAGATTCTTCAAACCAACAACGGGCGTTTGTAGTTGTTCATTACAGGAATAATGGAATTCTTCAGAGTTTCTTTCTTCTACGAAAGGACCATTTAAAAAAAATGTATCGACCACCTCACACTTTACTTGTTAGCAATAGGACTGACTACTTTGGGTAGGTCGACCAAGTCTTCTGATTTCGGGGTCACCCATAATGGTGCCAGCTGAATTGAGGTCATCCATCAAAATCATGTTTTGGACGATATTTACCTCACACATCATTCTTTAATTTAATTTTTTAATATAAACAACAACAACAACGACAAAAAAAAAAAAAACCTTTCTATTTACTCCACACAAGCGCGACAACCATCGCAATATTGAGATACACTAAAACAAAACTAAAAGTGCACCAGCCTTTTTAGGCGGAGCAAAATGGTTTAATTTTATAAATTACAGGTAATACCAGTGCTTTTTCCCCGGAGGAACGCACCGAAACGGCGTTCCACACGTATGAATTTATTCCATTATTAAATCAGTGGCATAGCGAGGGGGGCAAGGGGGCAAATGCCCCGGGCGGCACTTGAGCAGGGTTGGCAAATTCCTAGTCCTTAATTAGTTGATATCAAGGAAAAGTTTACAAGAAATTGGAGCTTTATTTTTTTTGCAATAAAAGAAAAGCCAAACATGAAATTACTTTTTAAAAAATTAAGGAATTATCCTGAAGTATGTGAAAGTTTCTTCTTAAACAACTAAAAACTTCTTATATGCAATAAATTCTTCTGATTCGAATGCTACTGTGCTAACAAAACAAGAGGCTTAAGTAGTATGAAAACTCGACAATGATGTTGTGGTAACTTAGTTGATTATTCAAATTTGACAGCTGCTTGTGCTGTAAAATAAAAAAAAATACTGTTTCCTATCAATTACAAACCTGAGCTTATCGAATGCTCTGAGTAGCACATTGTTTGGGTGAGGGGCAGTAAAATCCTTGATGTCAATTAGCTTCTCAAATTTAAAAACGTTTAAATAAATTTTAATAAAATAAAAGAAAAGCCAAGATAAAAAAAAAAGAAATGATTAAACTATATTAAAACATGTGAAAGTTTCCTATGCCAAAACTTCGAACTCCATAATATTATAGTCTGCTGATATAAATGTTTCTAAGCTGGAAAATACAGGGGCTAAAGTAGTGAACGAACATGACAATAATGTGATGGTAGATATAATCGATTCAAATTGGTTTCAACAAAAGTAAAATACTGGGGAAATAAAAACTGTTGGGGTGCTTAAATGATTTATTCTCTCTATTTCAAATCATCATTAACTTAATTTGTAAGTCTTTTTTTTGTGTGTGTCATGAATAGGGCTGTCAATTTTGTTGAAAAATGTTGCCCGGGTACCCGTCCAAATTTTGAACGGGTACCCGGGTTACCTGTTCGAAACATCGCATAATTTTCCCCGTCATGACCGCTATACAATGCTACCTACTACCTAGCCACCTTCCACCCACCCAATTTCACACAGTAGCCACAATGCCGACGTCTATAAGTGACGTCACGTGATTTTGGCCGATTTATACCCCTCCCCCCCAAAAAAAAAAAATTGTAACAAATTATTTGAAACCCATCTTACATGACGTAACCCTCCCCCCCAAATAAAAGACGTACTTCTTTTTTGAAAATGAGCATGTGTCAAATAACTTTATTGTCATTTAAGTTTAAATAGCAATTTTGGTATTGATGGTCAGCTTTTTGTTGCTCCATACTCTTTTTGAGAGCCTGGCCAGAGTTGTAGAGGCCTTGCCGATCCTTGCGTCCAGGTCGAAATCAAGAGACAGGTTGTTGGTGATGTTGGATCCAAGTCATGTAAAGCGTTCCACGGCCTCAAGTTGGCAGCCATCGATGGTGATGTTGGGTGGGTCAGCGTCTTGGGCCATCACGTTGGTCTTTTTGAGGCTGATGGTTATTCCGAAGTCCCTGGCGGCCTTGGCAAAGCGGTCCATCAGGCTTTGCAAATCAGCTACGTTGTGAGTTGCAATGGCAGCATCGTCTGCAAAAAGCATGTCCCGGATGACCGTTTCTCGGATCTTCGTCTTTGCCTTCAGCCTGGCCAGATTAAATAGTTTACCATCAGAACGTGTATGAAGATAGATCCCCTCTGNCAGAGGGGATCTATCTTCATACACGTTCTGATGGTAAACTATTTAATCTGGCCAGGCTGAAGGCAAAGACGAAGATCCGAGAAACGGTCATCAGGGACATGCTTTTTGCAGACGATGCTGCCATTGCAACTCACAACGTAGCTGATTTGCAAAGCCTGATGGACCGCTTTGCCAAGGCCGCCAGGGACTTCGGACTAACCATCAGCCTCAAAAAGACCAACGTGATGGCCCAAGACGCTGACCCACCCAACATCACCATCGATGGCTGCCAACTTGAGGCCGTGGAACGCTTTACATACCTTGGATCCAACATCACCAACAACCTGTCCCTTGATTTCGACCTAGACGCAAGGATCGGCAAGGCCTCTACAACTCTGGCCAGGCTCTCAAAAAGAGTATGGAGCAACAAAAAGCTGACCATCAATACCAAAATTGCTATTTACAAGGCATGTGTGCTAAGCACCCTCCTTTATGCCAGTGAATCCTGGACCCTATACTCCAGACAAGAAAGGAGATTGAGTGCTTTCCACATGCGCTGTCTCCGGCGCATCCTGGGAATTACCTGGCAGGACCATGTCACCAACAACGAAGTGCTACAACGGGCGAAAATCCAAAGCATGACAACTCTCCTTCGCCAGCGTCGGCTTAGGTGGTTGGGACATGTGCGCAGATTGGAGGATGGCAGAATCCCAAAGGACATCCTCTATTCTGAGCTAGCCAAAGGAAAGAGATCCACAGGCTGGCCTCACCTCCGTTACAAAGATGTGTGTAAGAGAGACCTCAAAGCTATTGGCATTGACATAAATAGCTGGGAGGAACTCGCTGGGGACAGGTGCAGTTGGAGACTGCCATTGACTGCTGGGCTAGAAGCAGGGGAAAAATACCTGCAACAGGTCGCAGACGAAATTCGTCTAAAGAGGAAAAGCAGAGCAATTCAGCCAACCACCAGCACTACCTTTCAGTGTGAGAAGGGCAGCAAAGGCTGCCATTCGCGAGTGGGCTTGTACAGCCACAGCAGGAGCTGCAAGATCACGTGCATAAATCCTACAGGAGCACAGAATATTCCGTCGTCTTACGAGACATAAGGAATCCAAAACCATTTAAGTTTGTATTTAATGTGAAGTTGAACTCTAAGTCGATACACGCGTAAATCCAGGCAAAACGTCATTAAATAAATTGTAAGTATTCAAGTTTTTAAGTGGAATTTTCATTTTAAGTTTCACGTTTTAATGTGACGTCACATCTCTAAAACACACACACACCTTTCGTCACATATGTGTGACCGCCTCCTCCCCTAGGTGCAAAACGTCTTTTATGGATGGCCTCTTAGGAACCGTCCATAAAGTACTTCACGCTATTTTTGACCATTTTACT
>MUZC01002092.1:1117012-1133647 GCA_002072015.1 Radix auricularia | reverse complement strand
CCCCCCCCCCCCGTGTCACAAAACTCGGACCCACCCCCCTAAAGTACGTCACATTTTCGTACAAAAAAAATATTTTTTATTAACAAAATAATTAAAATTTAACATAAACACCGTGACGTCACACTTAGCCGGAGACCCCCTCCCCCTTGTCACAAACTGTCACATTTTCTTACTCCCCCTCTCCCTTCTGAGCGTGACGTACTTTATGGACGGCCCCTTACCCATCTTACACTGTTATTGTTAGTAACTAATTTATTGACCTTTAAAAAAATGAAAAATTTGGAGGTATTGTTTTTTTTAAATTTTGGACAAGGCACACGTGGTAACGAACAAGCAAAATACAATCGAATGGAGGGAGGAGTGGGGGTAGATAAACAACGTTTACAATCGGAAATCCTATGTCGGCGTATTTCAAAGTAACTTTAATGTCAAAGTCAAAGAAGGGATGTTTTTATTAACAAAACCAAACACGGCCTCCTTTATCTCTATGCACTCCCTCCCCACGACTTTACCTATTTGAAACTGTTGGTAACTATTGAATTTATTAACTTAAAATACTGACAACCTTGAACGCATTATTAACATCAGTTTTTCTAGGTCAACACGTGTTAATGAATACATGAAACACAAGCGAATGCAAGGGGTGCGGGTTATATGAGTGAAGGGAGGAGACAGTGGCGTAGCGAAGGGGGGCAAATGCCCTGGGCGGCATTTTACCAGGGGCGGCAATTCCTGGTCCTTAATTAGTGTCTAATAAAAAATTTATAAGAAAGTTGAGCTTTTCATCGAAAAAAAATAAGAAAATAAATAAGAAATTGATAATAGAAATAAAAGATCTATCCTAAGGCATGTGAACTTTTCAAACGTCAAAACGTCAAACTCCTTATTGGATATAAATTCTTCTGATACTAATGCTACTGTCCTTAAAAGTACTTAAGTAGTATGATAATGTAACACTGAAGTAGTGGTAGCTTAAATGATTCTTAAAATTTGACAGTCGCTCCTGTTGTAAAATCAAAACTTATTGTACATGAGCCAAGCTCAGGGCGGCCTATTGTGTGTAAAAAAGGGGGGGGGGGCTAATTCCTTATGCTTGGATTATGCTTCATATTCGTTCTTTTTAAAGTCAACATTTTATGCTAAATTTGTCCGTAAAAAATTTGTTAATGTCCATAAATTTTGTTGAGAGTTCTTATAATTGTCAGAAAATATTGTTTTATTGAGTTGGCAACCCTGGTCTTAGTAATATGTAAATAATTCAACCAACTAATGTTTTATGTTACTCCCAAAAGACATTGTGGGGTTTAGTCTTATAGCTGTAGTAAATCTAGAACTACTTTCCAAGTCTTTAAAAAGTATGAGTTTACATTCTAAACAGTTATTTATTTTTATAGTAATGTATAGTTGTATTACAATTTTGTAAAACACGGAAGTAACCCAAACACTCCAAGGGCCGAAACAAAATAGAGTGGCGGAACTTGACGCTTATATATTAACATACAAAACGTAAGCGTGTAGGAAACCAATGCTACCGTAACATCTGAAATGAAGATTCAAAACTTCTTTTAATAATGTCTGGAGAAAAAAATCCTTTTTAAAAAAATCTAGTAGGCTACGCTGAAGTTAATATCAGACAAGAGAATATTATACGAGTTGTACAGGAAAAGGGTAACGAAATAAACAATTATTTTTGCATACACTCAAAAGTTTTCTTTTTAAAAAATGTTATTTGTCGTTTGTTTGTTATCTCCAAAAGCTGGAAGTCCTTTAGTAGGTTAACCAAGTGGTAAGAATTCTCTAGGAAGATTCTATTCACAAAATCTCTCACATGGACACACGCACGCAAACAAGTTGACAGTAAATAAAGTTTTATCTTCCCACTATGATTCTCCGGGGATTTCCTTACCAATTGATTTCCACTGTTATTAAAAATACAAGTGAAGATAAACACATATTCCAATGTTGGTGTCATATAAAACACGCCACAGCGTGCGGTGCACACTTTCGTAAAGCTAATACATTTAAAGTATCGAACCACTAAATCTTCCAATTATGTTTAATGACTTCATTCAAAGAAATTGAGAATAGACGTAGACTAATCGTTAAGAACGCAGTACTCAAATAAGTTGCACTACATTGTTATTGTCATTTTATTGATGTAGATTCGGAACAATTTTTTGTACAATTTAATTATAAAATATTTGAACTGTTGCCCTAATACCATGGACATGGGCAGAATTTAAAACGGAAAAACATTGAAATTATGAACGACTTGAATGAAGAAACAAAAGAAATCAAAGTAAAAAGTCAATACATATATGGAAAAGAAAATTGTAAAGGAAGAAAAAAATTAACAAATTAAAAAGGTGTAATTGTACAAGAAATTCTATGTTTTCGGCACATTATACGGCTTTATACGTGTACTCTCAACTCAGACAACTAAAGATTAATAACGGCTAACATGTAATTCCCTATAAGGTAATAAGAAGTTAACAGCGTGCCCTCGTGTGGAGATCTTTTGTGCGTGAAAGTAACTGAACTTTTGCATGTCAATGTTCAACTCACACACGTAACAATAGTTACTATAACTTTTTAATTTTAACACTCCACAATTTCTTAGCAATGGACAACGCATTCGAGCTTGTCATTTAAGAAAAAAAAACCTGAAAGCTGGGTATCCATCGAGCCATATAGATCTAGGTATTATTAACCATAGCGATGTTGTTTACTCAAAGATGCTTGATGCGCAAGTATCTTCCAAATGAAATCCCCGCCTGTTAAGTCTTGGAAGGCGGTTTCACCCAACTACCAGTGGCGTAGCTGAGGCGTCATAGGGCCGCGCCTGGTGACACCATCAAAGGAAGAGACACCAAATATTAATAATGCTTTCTTACAGAGCGCACACTAATCGGTCTAAGATTTGCATAAGGGAATAACATAAGAGTATTTTAAACTTGCAAACCAAATGCATAATTTATAACATTTAAAGTTTTAACGTTGCAAAATGAGATGAGTCAGATTTTTTTAAAAATCACAATTTTACGCCGATTGCCGTGTTTCGTAACTTTTGTAAAGACGAGAATCTATATTTATCCCCATAATGAGAAATGAAGTTCTTCATTCATACCAACTATGAAGTAGTCACACGATTTTAAGGAACGAATCGTTTAAAACAAAATACATAAATACTTTACAACCATTTATTTTATCAATTTTATTATTTTTCGAATACATTATCAAATGCAAAATGTAAAGGAGCTAGACCAGCTATGTAAAGATAAAGTTAACTGGAGAGAAAATACTGCGGTTGCGCATGATTTATTCACTCGTCAGCCAGAAATCGTACATTATATTAGTTGTTCTAATGTTACAGACACAAAATCACTTTAGTTACTTGCTGTTAAAGCGAGCAACAATAATATAATATAAAACAATATTACCTTGAACAATGGACAAAACACTCGCTGATGGACTCAGGGGGAAAACAAAAGAATGTGACAGGGAATGGAGGGATATCTTGCACAACTTGCTGGGTATTGCGTTGTTTCTTGCTAACCAACATCAGTCATTCCGTGGCACAACGACGATGAAGCACCATAAATAGAAGCATCTGTCAAGAAACGGCTGAGGTGATATTTAAATATGCCTCACTGTTAAAGGAGCAATCAAAGAGACAAAAGAGAAGTATACATCTACAGAAAAGCAACCACGTACTGCAGACTTTTCCCAAAAGCTCACAGTGAATTTATAAACGCACTGGAAATGATGTGGAAAAGACTCATAAAGGCTGCGCAATATTTCGGAACTTTGTTGATTTTCACCTGAAACAGCATACAATGACCAGGCGCCTAAAGTGATCAGGTTTGAATAGTTAATTAGATTATTTTTTAAAATGTTCTTTTACGGCTCTTTTTACATCGTTCCCTTTTCCAACATTAAAAAGTAAGCTCAAACAATGACGTCATATAATCTTTTATGGCGAGAAACACCACGCGCTCTGTTAATCTCGAAACCAAAATGATTATGACTTTACGACTATACTTTCAATTTTAAAAAATATGCTGATTGTGTCCTTAAAGAACGTCACGCTCCAGGAAGGGGGAGGGGTGCAAGAAAGTGTGAGTTTGTGACGGGGGGGGGGGAGAGGGTGCCCGGTCATGTGTGACGTCACGGTGTTTTATATTCAATTTTAATTAATTTGTTAATAAAAAAATATTTTTTTAAAGTATGTCGTAATTTAAGGGGGTGGGGTGGCAGTGGCGGATTTAGCTATAGGGCAGGGGGTGGGTCGCCCCCCCCGCGCCCCTGTTGGGTCTAAAATGGCACCCCCTTAAGACGCCCTTAATGAACACTAAAAAGGTGTAACTAGAGCAGAAAAAAAGATTGTTAAACACGAAACTTTTAATCAATCACTAAGCTGCAATACGACAATTTTGGCTTGCTAAATATCGTATTTCAAAACTGCAATATCTGGTTTGGTCAGTCAGGAGCGTCGCTAAGTGGAAAAGAATAGAGAAGCATTGAAACGAATGATAGGCGTGACGTTGTTTTAGCAAAACGAAGGACACGGAGAACAATCTTGCTTTATTGATGATAGTTGTAGAAATACTGGGAATTGTCGTTAAATGTTAAGTTTATTAGCCAACTATGATTCCATTTTGGACAGTCATGTAAAGTTTAAAAATAAAAATGAAATTTATTTAAGCAATGATGTGCAAATTGATTTAATTCAATCATTTGCACCTGAATTATCAGCAGCAATTGATAATAAAGTTAAGTCTTTACATTTCTTTGCTTTAATTGTTGATTCAACCATTAATATATCTAAAATTGATCAGATGTCACTTTACGTTCAGTTTTAAAATTAAGAAATGTTGATGAAAGATTTATAGGCTTGTATACTTTGGTAAACAGAAATGCTGCAAATCTGCATTTGCTTAGTAGATTCTAACGGAACTACACTTTACAAAAGCGAAACATTGACATCACAATCTGTGGAGGAAAGGCATACGATGGCGCATCTATGATGTCTGGAATTAAGAGTGGACTTAAAACTTTCACCCAATGTTGTGCCCATGTTTTGAATTTGGTCACTATCGAAGCAATTTCTGTACACAGTAATGTACAGTTGTTTTTTGGCACAGCTGAAAGGTTGTATGCATTCTCTACGTCTTGTTTACCAAGTCTACATACTCTTAAAAAAGATAATAAATCTCAATATGAATCAACAGTAAAAGCTCAGAAATGACTTTCTGATACAAGATGGGCAAGCCATGAGCATGCAGTTGATGCAGTTGTTGGATTATTCTCTGCTATTCTAGCCACTCTAGTTGGTTAATATTTTCGTGTTATCAAACCCCTTGTAGCGCAAGAGTGTGACATTGCAATTGCAAAACGATTGATCGATGTTGAAAGGAATAAGTTCGTTGAAAAGAGAAGCGATCAAGCTTTTTAAAATTCTGAAAGTAGATGTCTAATCATCTATTAACAAAAATTGTTCCAAAGTAGATGTTAAAAACAAAATTTAAAGAAACTAAAATTTGCAAAAAATAAAAATATGGCAGGTGAACTTAGTAGAGATGAAAGGGCTGATGATCCAACTACTAGTTTTAAATCTGAAACGTACTTCACTATCTTGAATACATTGCTAAAATAAATAGATGGTCGATTTAATAACTTTAGGAGAAACAGCTATTTATTTCTATTGTATTATTTGTATTGATCCATAAAAAATGTTGGAAGAAAATAAAGATTCTCTTCGAAGTTGATGCAAAATTTACAAAGACATTAACCTTGAAGAAGCAATCGTTGAATATTATACCTTCAAAGATTTGTATGTATCACAACGTCCATCACTATCTACAACTAGTGAGCTACAACTTAAAGACTTTCTACCATTCTTGTTTGAAAAATAAATGGCATCAGGTCTCCCTAATTGTCAATACTCTATACTAATTTACTTGAATCTTCCTGATAGCAATGATTGAAAATAATAAATATTATTTGCGCTCAAAAATGAAAAACGAACGTCTGTCTGGATTGGCAATAATTTCAGATGAACATGAGAACTTTAACTTTGAATAAACGATCAATCGTTTCGCTTCACGTAGAAAGGAATTTAAATAAGGCTCAGGGCTCAATACAAATTCACATAAACTAAGTTTCTTTCTTAGATCAAAAATATACTTTTGAAATAAATATACGTCACTATTTTGAAAACATATCTGTTTATATTGTTTCTTCTATTTGTCTTATTCGATGATTTGGGAAATTTACTAAATTAGTAGGCTATAATTATTATTTCTAAGGCTGCAGAAATTTATGATTGATTTCTCGAGTAATCATTAAATTTTTTAAAAGATTAAATTATTTTTAACGATTAATTGACCCATCACTTAAAAATGATTGGAATTAAATAAAATAAATAAATTTAAAAATAAATATTTTTTTTTAAAAATAGCGGCTGATAAATAATAAATTTCCTGAAGATTACACGAACATTTTGGTTTTAGAATATTGATTGACGGGAATGTTCAAAATGTTGATAAAGTTTGCCTTCTTATCAAACCAAATGAAAAGCGTATAAAGCTAATGGCAGTAATAGATTTTGACTCAGAGAAAGAAATGACGACAGCTCTTCTGATGAATTACTGCGTTACAAAATGGAGATGAAAGTTTTTGAATCCATTAGGCTGTGAACTGAGTGCATTCGTTTTCCTCTCCGCTTCGTGATGGTCCCAGCTTGACCTTTGCTCTCATTTGCGGAATCACCGGAAGAATTTCATATTTCAATCTAGACAACGGAGTGCACCCCTCTCGCGTTCCTCTCCTGTTTTTGCCGCTCCCATTTGCTGAATCGAAACCGAACGTTTTAACTCGCAACTAAAATTTCTCCCAATTTACTCTCAGCAAGTGATTAGACCAGCCGCAAAAAAATGTCCATCAACGAAGCTCTAATCGCCGCAGTGCAAAAACGGCAAGCACTGTACGACAAAACTGATGATAACTATTCGAACAGAGTTTTTATTGCTAAACAATGGCAAGAAATTGGCAAAGAAATTGAAACTAATGGTAAGTTTGTACATCCGAATATAGGAAACACATTCTTCTTCATCTCTTAAAACTTCATCCAGAAGATGATGATATTCTCCAAAATCACCTCTTTTTAAAAAAAGTATGTGTGTCCAGTAACGTTTTGGGGTTCGACGTTTCCTTTTCATCCAAAACAGTAAGAGCAATTGCAAAGCCTCCATTATTGTTCCACCTACTTGAACCAAACAGAGAAAAATGGTCACCAGTGACGTTACAAAAATGTAACACATTCGTTTCTCTTCCATTTTCTTGCCGATCGTCGAAATGGAGACAAAAGAGACCATCACGAAGCGGAGAGGAATACGAATGCACTCAGTTCACAGCCTAACGCGGCTGGATGAATGTTTAAAGAGGCAATTTCTTACGAATTGGCGTTTTCCGCACATTGACTTCGCCGAAGGTGTCGAATATGCAAGAAGGATAATAACTTTTCAACCACTCGACTATCATTTCAGCACTTTAAAAAAAAAAGGTACTGGGCTGTCCATAAATGCCGTCAAGCGCCTAGGGGGAAGGGGGTCTAACATGTGTGACGAGGGGGGTGGGGTGCGTTTAAAAAATGTGACGTCAGATCTAAACGCGTTACTTTAATTAAAAGTTCCACTGAAATATTTGATTACTTTCAATTTATTTGATATGTTTTCAGTGGCTTTACAGGTGTTATGATATTAGAGTAAAGAATTATTCTTAATACATAATTAAATTACAAAAAGTAGTGCTGCGGAAATTAAGGAATAAATAACCAATCAATCGTTAAAAATTTAATCGATTAAAATTAATTTGATCGATTACAATTCTATTAAATTTAAGAAAATAGTTCTAATAATTTTTTAAAATTTATTAATAATGTATATTTTTGTTACTTACGCTACATACTTTTACCACTTTTTATTAAATTAGTGCCAGTGGCGGATTTAGCTATGGGGTAGGGGGGCGGGTCGCCCCCCCGCGCCCCTGTTGGGTCTAAAATGGCGCCCCCCTTAAGACGCCCTTAATGAACACTAAAAAGATTTAACTAGAGCAGAAAAAAAGTTTGGTAAACACGAAACTTTTAATCAATCACTAAACTGCAGTACGACAATATTGGCTTGCTAAATATTGTATTTCAAAACCGCAATATCTGGTTTGGTCAGTCAGGAGTGTCGCTAAGTGGAAAAGAATAGAGAAGTATTGAAACGAATGATAGGCGTGACGTTGTTTTAGCAAAACAGAGAACACAAGAACAATCTTGCTTTATTGATGGTAGTTGTAGAAATACTTGAAATTTTCGTTAAATGTTAAGTTTATCAGCCAACTATGATTCCACTTTGGACAGTCATGTAAAGTTTAAAAAGAAAAATGAAATTTATTTAGGCAATGATGTGAAAATTGATTAATTCAATTATCAGCAGCAATTGTAGTAAAGTTAAGTCTTCACATTTCTTTTCTTTAATTATTGATTCAACCATTAATACATCTAGAATTGATCAGATATCACTTTACGCTCAGTTTTAAAATTAAGAAATGTTGATGAAAGATTTATAGGCTTGTATACTTTGGTAATTAGAAATGCTGCAAATCTGCATTTGCTTAGAAGATTCTAACGGAACTACACATTACAAAAGCGAAACATTGATATCACAATCTGTGGATGAAAGGCATATAATGGCGCATCTGTGATGTCTGGAATTGAGAGTGGACTTAAAACTTTCACCCAATGTTGTGCCCATGTTTTGAATTTGGTCACTATCGAAGCAATGTCTGTAAACAGTAATGTACAGTTGTCTTTTGGCACAGCTGAAAGGTTGTATGCATTTTTTACGTCTGGTTTACCACGTCTACATACTCTTAACAAAGATAATAAATCTCAATATGAATCAACAGTAAAGGCTCAGAAATGACTTTCTGATACAAGATGGGCAAGCCATAAGCATGCAGTTGTTGGATCATTCTCTGCTATTCTAGCCACTCTAGAAGATATAAATTCACGGGAATCAACATAACATAGGGGAAGTGTCAGAGCAGAAGCTGTGGGACTATTTGTTTTAATAACAAATATTCTTTTGTTTTTTCTGATGCTATTTGTATAAAAGTTGGTTGATATTTTTGTATTATAAAACCACTTGTAGCGCAAGAGTATTGACATTGCTATTGCAAAACGATTGATCGATGTTGAAAGAAATAATTTTGTTGAAAAGAGAAGAGATCAAGCTTTTTATTATTTTTAAAATTCTGAAAGTAGATGTCTAATCATCTATTAACAAAAATTGTTCCAAACTAGATGTTACAAACAAAATTTAAAGAAACTCAAATTTGCAAAAAAATAAAAGTATGGCAGGTGACAGTGGTGGATTTAGCTATAGGGCAGGGGGGGGGCGGGTCGCCCCCCCCCCCCACGCTCCAGTTGGGTCTAAAATGGTGCCCCCCTGAGACGCCCTCATTAACACTAAAAAGGTGTAACCAGAGCAACAAAAAAAAAGGAAAAAAAATGCTAAACACGAAAAATTTAATCAACACTAAACTGCAATACGACAATATTGGCTTGCTAAATATCGTATTTCAAAACTGTAATATCTGGTTTGGTCAGTCAGGAAAAGAATAGAGAAATATTGAAACGAATGATAAACGTGACGTTTTTCTTGATTTTTAGCAAAACAAGGTTTGCTCTTCAGAGTACACAGAGAAAATTCTTGCTTTAGACTTTAGTGATGTTAGTTGTAGAAATACTTGAAATGTTTGTTAAATCACAAGTTTATTAGCCAACTATGATTCCACTTTGGACAGTCATCTAGAGTTTAAAAGAAAAATGAAATTTATTTAAATCATGATGTGCAGATTGATTTAATTCAATCATTTGCATCTGAATTATCGGCAGTAATTGATAATGAACATGTACTTTCTGTAATTATCGATTAGACGGACCATTGATATATTTGAAATTGATAAGATGTCATTTTACGTTCAGTTTCAAAATCAGGACATGTTGTGGAACTACATATTACAAAAGCGAGACATTGATATCACAATCTGAGGAGGAAATGCATATGTTGGCTCATCTGTGATGTCTTGAACTAAGAGTGGCCTTCAAACCTTCATACAATGTCATCTATGTTCATTGTTGTACTCATATTTTGAGTTTGGTCACTATCAAAGCAATGTCTGTAAACATTGATGTATACCAGGGGCGGATTAAGACTGCACGGGGCCCCGGGCTGCAATCAAACGGGGGTGCTATCCAACCAGCGTCCCTTTAAATAAAATGATTGTCAACAGCTAATGTAAGACCTTAACTTAATATTAATAATGAAAAAAAAATAACACGAAGAAATAACCGTTTGAAGTGTTCGCCGGTATGTTACAATTGAGTGTGAAAACAAAAATTTCACATTTCCCAAACCTCGGGGGCCCCTGGCTTTAGCCCGTTCAGCCCCCCCCCCTTAATCCGCCATAAATGTATACAGTTGTTTTTGGCAGAGCTGAAAGGTTGTATGTATTCTTTACGTCTAGTTTACAACGTCTACATACTCTTTTAAAAAATCGAAAATCTCAATATGAATCAACAGTAGATTCTCTGAAATGACTTTTTGATACAAGATGGACAAGCCGTAGGCCGTAAGCATGCAGTTGATGCAGTTATTGGATCATTCTCTGCTATTCTAGCCATTCTAGAAGATATAATTTCAATTCCATCGACATAACATAAAGGAAGTGTCAGAGCAGAAGCAATGGGACTATCTGCTTTAATAACAAAATATTCTTTTTTTTTTCTGATGCTATTTGTACAAAAGTTGGTTGATATTTTCATGTTATCAAACCACTTGCAGCTTAAGAGTATTGACATTGCAATTGCAAAACGATTGATCGATGTTGGAAAAAATAAGTTTGTTGAAATGAGAAGCGATCAAGCTTTTTAAAATTCTGAAAGTAGATGTCAAATAATTTATTAACGAAAACTGTTCCAAACTAGATGTTAAAAACAAAATTTAAAGAGAAGCGAATTGCAGAAAATAAAAGTTTGGCAGGTGAACTGAGTAGAGATGAAAGGGCTGATGATCCAACTAAAAAATTTAAATCTGAAACGTACTTCACTATCTCGGATGCACTTCTAAAATAAATAGATGATCGATTTAATGACTTTAGGGGCACAGCTATTTATTTCTATTGTATTGATCCATCACAAATGTTGGAAGAAAATACAGATCCTCTTCGAAGTTTATGCAAAATTTACAAACACATTAACCTAGAAGAAGCATTCTTGAATATTATACCTTTAAAAATTTGCATGCATCACAACGTACATCACTATCTAGTGAGCTACAACTTAATGAGTTTCTACCATTCTTGATTGAAAAATAAATGGCATGAGGTCTTTCTTGTTTGTCAATTTTCTATAAACATTTACTTGAATCTTCCTGTTATCAATGATTGAAAATCATCAAAAATTATTTGCGCTCAACAATGACAAACGAACGTCTGTCTGGATTGGCATTAATTTCAAATGAACGTGATCTAGGTGAGAACGTTGACTTTGAATCAACGATAAATCGTTTCGCTCCACGTAGAAAGGAATTTAAATATGGCTCAGGGCTCTATATAAATTGGCATAAACTAAGTTTCTTTCTTAGATCAATAAATATACTACTGAAATAAATATACGTTACTATTTTGAAAAAATATCTGTTTATATTGTTTCTTCTGTTTGACTTGTTTGTTATTTTGGAAATTTTACTAAATTAGTAGGCTAATAATTAGTATTGAAAACGGCTGTGGATATTAACGATTAATTTCTCGACTAATCCTTAAAAATGTTTAATTATTTTAAACCATTAATCGACCCATCACTTAAAAATAATTTGAAGTAAAAAAGTCAACAATTTTTTATTTTATTTTTTAAATGCGGCTGATAAATAATTTCCTGAAGATTACACGAACATTTTGGTAATGGCAGTAATGGAGTTTGACTCTGAAACAGAAATGACGACAGCTCTTCTGATGAATTACTGCGTTACAAAATGGAGATGGAAGTTCTTGATGCCATTAATCCTGTACAATGGTGGAAAATTAATGAACATTGATATCAGATAATGTCATTCCTTGCCAAGACCGTTTTGAGCATACCAGTTTAAGTTTTCTCAGTTCCGTGTGAATGATTATTCAGCTCAGCTGGTTATATTGTCAATTAGATACGCTCATCACTTGAACCAATTAATGTCAACACGCTTGTCTTTTTGCGTAGTTGGTGAGAAGTAGATATATAAAAGAGACATGCCAGTGTTATTTAGATTTTCAACAAGAACGTGAAATGAGTGTTACTTATGACATCATAAATTAAAATTTTTGGCTTTAATCGAAATTAACGATTAATTAATCGTTAATTTTTCAAAAGTTAACAATTAAATTTAAATTAATCGTTAACAGCCCTAGTATTTACCCAATGCTCTGATATTAGTAAAATTTTGCGGCGCCCACTAAAATTCTCCTGCCCCCCCCCCCCATGCAGACAAAGCTAAATCCGCCACTGGCAGGTGAACTTAGTAGAGAGGAAAGGGCTAATGATCCAACTTCTAGTTTTAAATCTGAAACGTACTTCACTATCTTGGATACACTACTAAAATAAATAGATGATCGATTTAAAGACTTTGGGGGCACAGCTATTTATTTCTATTGTATTGATCCATTAAAAATGTTGGAAAAAATAAAGTTGATGCAAAATTTACAAACACATTAACCTTGAAGAAGCAATCGTTGAATATTATACATTCAAAGATTTGTATGCATCACGTCCATCTTAACGTCCATCTTAACGTCCATCACAACGTCCATCACTATCTACAACTAGTGAGCTACAACTTAAAGACTTACTACCATTCTTGTTTGAAAAATAGATGGCATCAGGTCTCCCTAGTTTGCCAACACTCTATACAAATTTACTTGAATCTTCCTGATAGCAATGATTGAAAATCATCCAAAACATTTGCGATCAAAAATGAAAAACGAACGTCTGTCTGGATTGGCAATAATTTCAAATGAACATGAGAACATTGACTTTGAATCAACGATAAATCGTTTCGATTCACGTAGAAAGGAACTTAAATAAGGCTCTGGGCTCTATACAAATTTGCATAAATTAAGTTTCTTTCTTAGATCAATAAATATACTAATGAAATAAATATACGTTACTATCTTGAAAACATATCTGTTTACATTGTTTCTTCTGTTTGTCTTGTTCGATGATTTGGAAAATTTACTAAATTAGTAGGCTAATAATTGTTATTTCTACGGCTGCAGAAGTTAAAGATTAATTTCTCGAGTAATCATTAAAAATGTTTAAAGATTAAATTATTTTTAACGATTAATTGACCCATCACTTACAAATAATTGGAAGTAAAAAAATAAATAAAATAGCGCCTGATAAATAATGAATTTCCTGAAGATTACACGTACATTTTGGTTTTAAAATATTGATTGACGGGAATGTTCAAAATGTTGATAAAGTTCAGCTACTTATCAAACCAAATGAAAAGCGTATTAAGCTAATGGCAGTAATTGAGTTTGACTCAGAGACAGAAATGACGACAGCTCTTCTGATGAATTACTGTGTTACAAAATGGAGATGAAAGTTTTTGAATCTATTAATCCTGTACAATGGTGGAAAGTTAATGAACACCAATATCTGATAATGTCATTCCTTGCCAAGATCGTTTTGAGCATACCAGTTACATCAGTTCCATGTCAATGATTGTTCAGTTCTGCTGGTGATATTTTCAATTAGACCCGCTCATCACTTGAACCAATTAATGTCAACACACTTTTACATAGTTGGTGAAAAGTTGATATATAAAGGAAACATTCCAGTTTTATTTAGATTTTCATCAAGAGCGTTAAATAAGTGTTACTTATGACATCATAAATTATTTTTTTTGGCTTAAATCGAACTTAACGATTAATTAATCGTTAATTTTTCAAAAGTTAACAATTAAATTTAAATTAATCGTTAACAGCCCTAGTATTTACCCAATGATCTGTTATTAGTAAAATTTTCGGCGCCCCCCTGAAATTCTCCTGCCCCCCCCCCCCACGCAGACAAAGCTAAATCCGCCACTGATTAGTGCTAATTTATTTAGACGTCCTTACTCATACGTAAACAAAAGGTTTTTCTACCCCATTTCTTGCATAGCAGACGAATTAGCCATGTTACCTCACAAAAGTTGGGAGCCATGGAATTACCGCGACTTAACCGATTTCGCGAAATAATAAATCGGGATCTACATATGCGTTATAAATATATATAATTAATCGAAATTAATTGATTAGTTGGCTAAATTTTTTCCCGATTAATAGAAGAATTTTTTTTTAAATCAGTAGCAGCCCCTACAAAAAGGGATAATTTACAAATGGGAATTTTCAATGAGAAAATACTACTTTTAAGGGAGGGGGGGTTCCAAAGCTTTGTGACGTCATTTTGGAGAAGGTCTAAGTTTTTGTGACGAAGTGTGACGAGGGGGAGGGTATAATCGGCCAAAATCGCGGGACGTCATTTTTGTGCGGCCTCACACGCCGGATCAAAGTTGTTTTTAAGATTTTATGTATTCAAAGCATATCTTCTTTACTTCATCAAGCCGCTCTCCCAACAATCATCTGACATATTAATAATGTTTAGTTTCTCGAGAGTTATAATGGCTTTCCCTAGCCCAGAAGCGTACTGGTTTTCCACGCCGTTGGCTAATTCATTTTTGGCGCCCTTGAGAAATAGAGAAAATAATACATTATACAGAAAGAATTTATTATTAAGGATTAGCTCTCGGCGCCTTTGGCAACTGCCCCGATACCAAGTCGTTGTTTGCGTCTCTGCCCTGGCCTTACGTTTTTAGACAAAGTCCCGAATGTTGCTTAGGTTATTGCGATACTAAGGTACCCTTGTCATTGATTTTTAAGTTTTGTGGCTGTCCATTAATTATGTCAACAAAATACAGGGCAGAGGGGTCTGAAGATTTTTGACAAGGGGGAGGAGGCAGTGGCGGATTTAGCTATAGGGCAGGGGGGCGGGTTGCCCCCCCCGCGCTCCATTTGGGTCTAAAATGGCGCCCCCCCTGAGACGCCCTCATGAATACTAAAAAGGTGTAGCTAGAGCAGAAAAAAGATGGCTAAACACGAAAATTTTAATCAACACTAAACTCCAATACGACTATATTGGCTTACTAAATATCGTATTCCAAACTGTAATATCTGGTTTGATCAGTCAGGAGCGTCGCTAAGTGGAAAAGAATAGAGAAATATAGAAACGAATGATAGACGTAACGTTTTTCTTGATTCTTAGCAAAACAAGGTTTGCCATTCAGAGTACACAGAGANCACTTATTGTTCAGTTTCAAAATCAGGAAATGTTGTGGAAAGATTTATAGGCTTTTATACTTTTGTAAACAGCAATGCTGCATCCGCATTTGCTGAGAAGATTCTAACGGAACTACACATTACAAAAGCGAAACAGTGATATCACAATCTGAGGAGGAAAGGCATATGATTGTGCATCTGTGATGTCTGGAATTAAGAGTGGCGTTCAAACTTTCACACAATGCCATCTATGTTCATTGCTGTGCCTATGTTTTAAATTTGGTCACCCTCGAAGCAATGTCAGTATACAGTGATGTATACAGTTGTTTTTGGCACAGCTGAAAGGTTGTATGCATTCTTTACGTCTAGTTTAGGTGAACTGAGTAGAGATGAAAGGGCTGATGATCCAACTAAAAAAATTTAATCTGAAACGTACTTCACTATCTTGGATACACTTCTAAAATAAATAGATGATCGATTTAATTACTTTAGGGGCGCAGCTATTTATTTCGATTGTATTGATTCATCAGAAATGTCGGAAGAAAAATAAAGATCCTCTTCGAAGTTTATGCAAAATTTACAAACACATTAGCCTAGAAGAAGCAATCGTTGAATATTATACCTTCAAAGATTTTTATGCATCACAACGTCCATCACTATCTAGTGAGCTACGACTTAAAGAGTTTCTGCCATTCTTGACTGAAAAATAAATGGCATCAAGTCTCTATAGTTTGTCAATATTCTAAAAAAAATTACTTGTTAGCAATGATTGAAAATCATCAAAAATTATTTGCGCTCAACAATGACAAACGAACGTCTGTCTGGATTGGCAATAATTTCAAATGAACGTGATCTAGGGGAGAACTTTGAAACTTTGAACCAACGATAAATCGTTTCGCTTCACCTAGAAAGGAATTTAAATAAGGCTCAGGGCTCTCTATAAATTCGTATAAACTAAGTTTCTTTCTTAGATCAATAAATATACTATTGAAATAAATAAACGTTACTATTTTGAAAACATATCTGTTTATATTTATTTCTTCTGTTTGACTTGTTTGTTAATTTGGAAAATTTACTAAATTAGTAGGCTAATAATTAGTATTGACAAGGGCTGCGGAAATGAACGATTAATTTCTCGACTAATCCTTAAAAAGTTTAAGGATTAAATTATTTTTAACCATTAATCGACCCATCACTTAAAAGTAATTGGAAGTCAAAGAGTAAAAAAAAAAA
>MUZC01002092.1:1089422-1116436 GCA_002072015.1 Radix auricularia | reverse complement strand
AAAAATATACGTCAGCAATCAACAATGTTAATTTTTTTTTTTAATTAATTACTTATCAAAGGAAAACTTGGCACGTTATAAATTGGAAATATTTTTATAAGTTACAAGTTCATTAAACATTTTTGTCTTAACATTTCAGATTTACTCACTTTTCTTTCCTGAAATTTTAAACTAGTCTATATAAAATATTGTCCCCCACCCATTTTTAATTTAATTTTATTTTTCTTTTATTTTTATTTTTGGCCGGTGGGGGGGGGGGTATCAAATGTTGACGTAATTTTCTATGGGGTCTCTGGAAGTTTGACAAGTTGTTGATAAGGGGGAGGGGGATGTAAAATCGCCAAAAATTTGTTGACAGTGTGCTAAGAAAGAAATATAACTTCGAATCCAGACACCAGCGCGTAGTCTGTGTAACAACTGACTTTAGTCGCATTTGCTTTACATTTATAGCCACTCCGAGACGACCTCACTACACACGCACGCAGCCTCCGAACCCAGTCATTCAAGTCACATACATACGCAAACAATTTAATCCAACAAAACTTAACCTAAGTCTTCTTTATTCTTGGCATTGCGTGTATGACCAAGTTTTTGGATGCCACCCGAAAACTCCGAAAAGTTTTCAATAGACATTAGAATAGAAATTTCAATATTGACCCTTTATCCCCACCTCTAAATCAAGTGTTGGGTACGCATTTTTTAAAGTAATATAACGTATCTGTTGCATAATATTCTAGTTGTTTCCCCCCCTAGAAAAAAAAAAGTTATGAGCATAAATCGCACCTTAACTAAAACGGGTTTTCCCATTCCAACACCTTTATTGACGTCACGTGTCATCTATGACGTCATGGAGTCAATCTTGTATAGCTTAGACTGAACATGGCGGTGGTGCTCATCTCTGAATCATCACTCTGATTACATACGAAGCAGTTGTTATGGTGTTAAACCTATCAAGGCTTTGTCAGAACATTTCTCCATTAATTCGCTGCGCAAGCGGGATTTAACGGATGAAGTCCGTGGTTTTTCACGTTATAAATTGTGAATTAAGTGTGTACCAATTCAACTGAGTTCACTCAGTTCAGTAAGTCAGTAAGTTAAGTTTTTTTTAAATTTAAAATTTAAGTTAGAATAATAAAATTCGTTTTAAAGTTGTTTTTTTAAGACCAGAAACAGTCTTAGTTTATGAAATGCGGGGCTCTATGCGGCTTAGTGTGCGAAACAGATTGTGCGGGGCCCAGTTTGGATTGGGATAAGATAAGGAATTAAAGGATAATTATTATTATTAATTAATTATTAATAAGTGAAAATTAGTTTGCAGTGGGTGGCCAGCGCCAGTGACTTCAGTGAGTGGCAAAGCCGTAAGACCGCTCCAGTCTAAGACTTCTACTTTTACTACTTTCAATTCCTGTTTATTTTTTGTAAAATAAAATAATTATGTTTCTGCTATTTAAAAAAAAAATAAAATATAAGGGAAGGGCTGTCCATAAATGACTTCACACGATTTTGGCTGATTCCCCCCCCCCCCTTTCTTGGTCACATGTGACAAAAGCTTAGTAAGTGTCTGCTTAGACTCCCACTACCCAAATCCAATGTGAAAATTGACATCACAAATCTTTGCCTCCCCCTCCCCATAAAAGTAACTGGTATAATATATTTGAAAATGAGCATGTTTCAAATCAGATTTTTGTCCTTTGAGTGGTGTAAGTGTGAGGTGGCACTCTCATTTATATCTTAAAAGGCATGAAGCCATGTGAAATGTCATGAAACAAAATGTAAGCAATAAAATATTTAAGTGGAAGTTTGATTTAAATTTGCACCTTTTGATGTGGCATCACAATTCTTAAACACCCCCTCTTTCTTGTCACAAATGTGTGACCCTCTTCCGCTTCCACCCCCCCACCCCCACTACCCAGGTGTGCGACTTCATTTATGGACAGCTCCATATACATATTTATTTATAATAAAATACTTAATTAAATAATTATAATGTGCATGAGTATGAATATGATAGACTGTTGCAAAATTATTCATTTGTGTCCATTGTTTTCATTGATAAGAGAATAAGAGTTAGAAACGCATTTACTTATAAAATTTAATTTATTCACTGTCATTTACTAAGGTGAACAAGCCAAACCATAGGAATGCCAGATATTTAGTAACAGTAACACCACATTTTTGCCCTTGTGATCTTGGCATTTAGTAATTTAAGTACAATATAAAATATTACAATAAATAATCTTACTCATTACTCCTCTATTAGTCTAATTCTACTGCCACCTCAACTTACTTTGTTCTTGGTTGGACCAATGGGTTTTACAAATTTCATCCTAAATAAATATTTTGCAGTCTATATATTGACAGAATGTTGATCTGGGCCATTCAGAATGGAAAGAAGGAAGAAGATTTCTGAGCATTTTTTTGTTTGTTTGTCTGAAATATATTTAAATATTTTATTTATATTAATAATTTACTAGATCATTTTTTAAAATCATTGGTATTCAAAGTTCAAGTGACAAATTAATGCCTTTTTATATCAAATATAAAGAATTTATTGTCAACATATTTTTGAAAATGAGAATTTTTGCAACCAATTATAACACCCATTGTAATTTTATAATTTCAAGCCACTGTTCTAAAATGTTATCGTAATTTTAGGCATAATGATAAATAATTACTAATTAATTGTCTTAAACAGTTCACTCTTTTATTATTTTTCAGGTGCTGCAGCCTAGAACTCAAATTTAAAGACTTCTCAAGCAACTTGAACATTTCCTGTTACCTACTCATTTATAATTAACTTGCAGTTCCACCAGTCCATGATCGGAGAATAAATGCCCATCCCAGACATCAGCTGTTGGGCGCACCTATCTACACAGATAGCAGCCCCTCCTTGCACCACCGCCCACAGTAAATTTCAGACTTGTGACCCCCCTCATCACACTGCATAAACAGAATTCTCAAGGACCATTAGCCTCTTCACCACACTACATATGCAGTTTTAGCTTCTTTCAACCTTCTTCATTCCCATCCATTCACTCTTCCTCACTAAAGACCAGGTCAGGATGAGCAAAACATTCATACTAAAAAGAAACTCATCTCCAGATTCAATAGTAACACCCAGGACTCCAGAAACTCGGTAATTCACTAAATTTATAGTTACCATTTTTTTTTGTAGCGTACATATGATCCATTTATGTTTTGATTTTATATGTTTAAAAATTCAGTTAAAGTATTAAGGAAAAATATAATCATTTTCACACCCCCTGTCTTTTGCAAGTGAAAAAAAAAGATATGACATTGCATCATCTGTATATAATTTTTTATATTGGTACCCACTTAATATTGACATGCAATACTAATATATATTTCTCATGTATATATACATATTGTCCAAATCACCATTTAAAAAATACATGATTTTTATCAATAATCATTAGAGTAAAATTACATTTTTATTTGTGCGGTTGACAGGCATATTTAAGTTATTTATAAAGCCTTTTTTATATCTTTTACAAAAAAAATGTATGGACCATTTATTGTAAATAAATAAATAATAATAAAATAACCTTAGGCTACTTATTAAAAATGTTCTCTTGATCTTTTGCAGAACAAAATCATTGCCAAGGGAGTCCTCCATCAGTTATACAAAACCGTACCACAGATCCGAGTTTGGCATTGATGTAAGCATTTTTTATCAAATAGAATCTCAAATTCACAGATTCGCTTTGACATCTGTAAATAATATTCCTTTAATGTTAATGATTAGTTTAAATTTAATTTAAATGAATCTTAAATTTGGAAAATTCTTTTCGATTTACTGAACAGCAAGGATACCCCAAAGATATTAATTATATTTTAAAATACCTGCTGTTTCAGTGAAGTTCAGTAGCACTGACACATTATTGTGTTGGAATATAAGAAATATTAGTCAGCTCTGTTTGGTTGAATTCTTAATAACACATTTTCTAACTTTTCAGGTGTATAGGGTAACAGAATTTGAAAACTAGAGCAATAAAATAAATTAGGAAATGTTTTTTATTTATTTTATTATTTATTTTTTAGGGTGGTATGTCACGATGTCCTGTGCATGATACTCCTAGGTAAGCGTCAAAGCTGAATTTATTATCTATTGAATTGAAATGAGTTACCTTTTCCTGTTACAGGAAAAATATGATACATGAACCCATCAAAATTTGATAGATTAAATTTTCAAATGAAGTAAGGTTGCCTCTTAAATTGATGTGAAGAAACTGGTTAAAAAAGGTCCTTTAAAGGTTTATTTTTATGGAAAATTAATCATTTTAAATAAAAAGGAAAATGTTTACTGAAAAATTAATAAACATTACTAGTGGGTCTACATATCCAAAAAAATTCCAGATCTGTGACTACATCTCCAAGACTAACGAGAGACAATACTTACCACATACATGGGAAAAACGTAACCAAACGCTTCAACAATATGCAGAACTGGAATACAATCTACACATCTAAGTAAGAATGAAAATATAGAATTATGTATGTGTCAACTGATATTATTTTTAACTCTCCTTGAAGGCATTGTAAAATTACTCATGTAGGATGATCCATATAGGACTCCTTTTAAACCTTGCACACTGATTTAAATAATGATTATTCTTTAAAATTGGTGATTGTTTAATTTTTCAAGAATGCCCAGTTATCAGATGTCTGATTTAGAGGCAAGTGGCCCTAGCACACCAAAGAATAGTAAACATGGGACAGTTGGGAAACACAAGGATCTAAAACGGAAAATGGTTTTTGATCTGCACAAAGAGATAAAAAAAGGAATCAACACAACTTCACTTGAGGAAATTTCAGATATGGAGAGGTTAGAACAATCTAAATAAACAATTAACATTTTAAACTAATTTGCCACTAAAAACTTTTAAATAGAACAAATTAACAATCAATATTACAAATAATAAATTCCTTTTAAAGAAAATTTGTTATATGAATTTTGTTTAATAATAGCTTATTCTATGTTCAAAACTTATAATTCTCTGAAACATGATTCAAGTAACCTTCAAGAACTTGGTAACATGTTTTAATTAAGATTTGCTTAAATTCAGTAAAAGTTAATGGTCTTTATAGTTTATTCTTTGACTGTGCTACAGGATAACAGAGATCTGTTTGGCTACTCTTAAATCTATGATGGATTCCAAGAAATACAGAAAATACCTTCATCATATGAACAACAATGCATTGGCTCCTCCTTTTGTATTCTGCAGTGTCCCAAGGTGCACGAGGAGTAACTTAAGCAACAATGCGGATGTATGCATCAGTTGGAATGTATACATCTCTAATGTCATTATTTATTTTTGTTGCCATCATCCTGTAATATGGATCTTTACTTTCATACATGCAACTAATATTATACAATCATTATCTTAAACTTGATTTTATTGTTACCTCCTTACTTTATGCTCATCTCCAAATATTTTACTCCATTTCTTTTTAGTAGTTAGAACAATACCATAATACATGTATATCTTATTGACTTAAATTTTTAAAAATCAACGAGGTCTAAGAGAATTTTATTCATGACTCTACACACCTGTAGCATATTTAACTTGACTGCGTTTTTTTCTTAGGGACGAACAAATAGTGAAAAACGTAAAGACTCTCTTCTGAAGAGCTCTTCAAGTGTTTTTGCGTAAGTATTTTTGTTATCATGCTAGAAAATATATTTATAATTGTAACAACTGTCTCATATATAATTTGTTTAAACTTAGAGGCATATTTTATATATTTAGACTTAAATACTTTTGATCTTAGTATCAAAAATAGTTTCATGTGAGTATACAAGAAAAGAATTAAGCAACAGTTCAAAATTCATTTTGAATCTAGAATATAATCAAAATTAAAAATTTAAAAGAAAACCAAATAACTAAGAATTATTAACTTAACTAATATTTGTTAAATCAAGAAAATCTTTTTCCTTGAAATCAAGTTGTATTCATTCAGTATATTAAAATTTTCTTTCAATGTCTCATTCAACTAACTTACAGACTAATTTAAAACTGCACATCTCAGTTCAAACTCTTCAATAGTTTTTACTTCCATCCATGATCATTATCTACTGACCTTACTGTTTACTTTGAAACATATCTTTTTATTTATCATCACCATCTGTATTTACATATACTTACTCATTCAATTTTCCCTTTTTAATTCTCTTACCAAAGTTTCACCTTTAAAACAGGCGTGCAGAAAGCAAGAAACCAACTCAAGTCCAGACCACCCAATCAATGATAGAATCGGCCAGGTAATTTTATTTTATTTAGAAATATTTCTATTTTATTCCAGTGATTTTTATGTTAGTCTTGTTAAATTTTATATTATTGAAAATGGATTTTTTAAAAACAGAAGACAATTATTTAGATAACTTAAATCCTCTTGAAGCTTAGGAGAAAAAAACTGTCATTAGGTAAAACCTTCTCTATGCCCTACCTGTGATGTCTTGTATTGTGATTTTTAAACTCCTCATTTTGTTTTCCAGTGTTTCAATTTTCTAAATATATCAGATCAATAATTATTTTTTCATTTTGAAATAAAATTAAACTTATATCATGTTTTATTTTGAAGCCTTTGTCGTTTAAGTTATTTTTTTTCAATTCTCACCAGTCAGATTTAAATCAATTATCTAGCACTTTTTACAGAATGAAACTTTGTGTTGAACTGAATTCAGTTCTTTTATTGTACTGAAAATGTATAAGACGGATATATGTAAATGCTTAATGGTTAATATGAATATTCTATTTTTCCCCACAGAACAAGGGCCACTGGAGGAAGGTTAGGTTACATATCGTAAGTAAAATAATATTATCTTGCAAAAAGTGCAACTAGTTAAAAATGATAAAAAAAATTACTTTGCAATAAAATATTTTGAGTTCTTTCATTGCGCTTTTAACAAAAGAAATAGGTAGTAAATATTTTATGTATGCCATCTTACTGTGGAATATTCAGTATTCAGATATGAAAAATAAAACAAATTAAAAAACTTGGCATAAAAGGATAAGAAAGTTTTTTAAAATTATTATTATTTGAGTGCCTCTTTTTAATAATTATGGATCAAGTTTGTTTAAAATCCTTTTTTTTAGTGTACCCGGAGTTGGACGTATCTTAAGGTATATGATAAATTTTTTGTCTTTCCAAAATAATTCTTACATTTTTTGGTTTTGAATTAATACATTATTTGATAAGAAATTTGATATTTTATAATATCTGTTTGTTATAAAAAATGTGTATCGTGTATTAATTAAAATAAATTACTGAACTGTTGTTACTACCTATTCTACTAAAGTTAAGATCTTAAAAGTGTTTGAATTATATGAATTTATAAATATATTCTTTTTTAAGATTATTTTAAACAATAAATTTTTATTATAAAATTTTATGATTATTACAATATTATGTTTTAAAATATTTATCTTCATTTGTCAGATCTAAAGAAACAGATGACTCAAAAACAAGAAAACTTTCTGGAGTATCTTATTTAGGTTTGTTTTTATTTCATAAGTTATTCATTTCAGAACCCAGTCACATAATTTTATATTAGTACGAAATCTTTGAGTTAAACTGGTTGTTCTTAATTATGCTTCCACCCCCAACATCCCCAAAAAAAATTTTAATTTAAAATGCCATGGCTTGCCATTGTAATGTTGCATTATATTAATTATTGTATATAACCTCTCCTACAAAATGTTACTGAGCTAAATAGATTTGAAAACATGCATTCATCTTCCATGAATTTGTTGCAGAGTCCGTTTCATTTAATTTGCTTTCATTTATTACACATATGATGAGTTCTAAGGTAATTCATTAATTTTCAAACAAAAATTTAATCTGTTATTTCCCCCATTGTAGGAGCTAATTCCTCAAGAGCAAGGGATACAGATGTTGGGTTGTATATAGTAAGTTTTAGTCCCCTATACTTTAAAATGTGTTTTTAAGTTTTAGAAAATTATAAAAATACTTGAATTTTAAAAATAGATTATGTGTAAATGATTAATTATGTAATCTTTTATGCATTCAGAGATCATTTTTGTTTAAAATGGTCATAACTTAACTTTTTACTGACAAAATAACAATTTAATTTATTTATATTATACATATTATGGTTAGACCTGAGGCTATAGATGTTGTTTTAGTAATCACAAGTTTAAATTTTGTTAACAAATATCATTTTCAAATTATTTCTTATTACACAAATCACAAATTTAATTTATTTATATTATACATATATTTGTGATTTGTGTAATAAGAAATAATTTGAAAATGATATTTGTTAACAAAATTTAAACTTGTGATTACTAAAACAACATCTATAGCCTCAGGTCTAACCATAACACATTAAATAAAAACCGTATATACTCGTTCTATAGCCCGTTTGTTCACAAGCTGACCCCTTCTTTTTGGAAGAGAATAGTAAAGAAAGTGTGTGTAACCTGCTTGTAAGCCGACCCTAAGAGTAACCGGTATTTTTTTTCTTTGGTAAACAGTGACAAAAGCATGTACATTAAAATTCGTTGTTGAAAACTAAATTTTAACAAGGATTTCTTAAATTATTCTAAAAAATAAATGAAATTATAAATAAGGTAAGTGCAGGTGTTTAATAATATATTATAGCTTCAGGTATAGCAGTTGAATCTTGTAGAATGTAGAAAAGGACCTAGATGATCTACAATAACAACACCGATATTCAATATACATGCAGAGATCACCTATGACCCGCATGTAAACCAATCCACTAACATTTTCCCCTAGATTTGTCCCAAAAAAAGTCAGCTTTTGAATGAGTCATAATTTTAAAAAATGGTTATAATTTGTATTGAATTTTTAGATATTTACCTTATTATAAGTTTATTTTATATATAATTTCTTGCTTAAAACAGAAAAACACTTGACATACAATTTTTTTTTTACATTTGTTTTACTTTAGGCCTTGACTGACATTTGTGACTTAACAAAAATATAACTTAAATAAATTACTAAAAAAATCTGGTTAGAGCCATGTAAATTAAAAATAATCAAATTCACCCTGAAGTACTGTAACTAGGATTCATAAAATATGTTAGCTAACATTTTTAAGCTACCAGTCCACTGACTTTCCCTTATAGAACCGAGAGGACAATGCCAAAACTCTGAGGATCATGGCGGAAATTCAGGCCCAAATGTTGAAACAAGAAGAAGAAGATCGAATGTCCAACTCGAGTGGAAGAGTGTAAGTTAGGACTTAAATATGATTCATTATGATTACTACTTTGATTCAGAAATGATGTTTCATTAAAACTTGCTGACAGGGATTTCATAACTCAAGAATCAATGCTTTTTCTTCTAAGACTTTCATTTTCTTTTGTTTAAAGAAAGTAAAATTTTAAAAGGAACAAATTAGAATCTTTTTTAAGTCAGTTTGTAAATTATTCTTTTTTCTTATAGGACTGATTTGCCTCAAAAACACTCACTTCCACTAATGACACCTGAGGAAGCTCTTGCTTGCAAATGGCTACGACTAACCCCAGTAATAACCATTAAAAAAAATTATTTCCAAATGATATATAAAATAATTATAGTTACTGTCTTATGACACTATGTTATTGAAACGTAAAAGATAAATTTTTTGGTTTCTAAGATTTTGCTTTATTTTAAACAAAATTATCTTTAGTTGAATGTACTAAAGAAAAAACCTGTACTGTAAAATATTTTAACATTTTAAAAACTTATCTTGACTATAATTGTATATGAAAGTATCACTCGTAAGATCTGATCAAGTGATGATTGCTCTCAAATATTATTAGTGTTAGTTCCAAATTAACAATGGAATGTGGACAATTTATGTCAAACACAAAAAGTGTGAAAGACTCAATTTGGTTAATTAATACACAAACAATCATTCATAGATTTTATCTGCTCTACAGCAACAGGTAGCCGTTTTGGAAGAACTGATTCGACAAAGAGGTTTAGATCCTGGTATCCATGAACACTCCCAATTAAATGATTATGATGTCTTTGCTGAGATCCGAAAGCTCAGGTATTGCATTGATTTATTAATCATAATTGATGCATACTTAACTAAAGTATACCTTACTACATTTATTTTTTATTGTACATCACTTGATCCTTCTTTAGTTTTAGAAATGACTATCATTATCAGTTATTAAAAAACATTTTTTCAAGAAAAAACCAAACACTAATTTATTCTTCTTTGCCAATTAGTGTTAGCATGTTTGATTTTTAAAATTTTTTAAAGACAATGATAAACACTGCCCTGCGTTTTAATTTAATGAGTGCAGATATCATTTATTTTAATTCACCTCCAGGCTTGAAGCCAATTCTGAAAATGAAAACGTCACTTTTATTCTGGAGGAGGAAGATGAAGAAACTGATGATGTGCATGTGCGAACTACAAGGCATTGATCTTTTTAAAACCTTGAGCCATGAAAACAGGTTGGCCCATAACATACATGTCCAATGTAATTTTTAGTCTTTAGAGTTAAACTGTCTTATCCCTATAATAGGAGTTACTTAATTTTAAGTCCGTATTTAAAATGATTGTTAGTCCAACAATAAAATTTTGTGAAAGACAGCATTGACAGTGAAGTGTAAGCCGAATTGGTTAAAATTTAAAACTGACAAAAGAATAAATATAATCTATCTACATTCACCATGTTATAAATTCAACTGATTCATGTTTTATGCTGTAGATCCCAATAGCAGGAAGGAACCTACATGAGAAATAACTGAATAACTCCAGTGGGGCTTCATCGATTTATCATATTTGATTTCTACACTTAAACTGATAGCTTACTGCCATCCTTAAAATAGTTGATGACTTTATTATCGAGGTACACAATGACAAATGATCCTTAATTAATACTAGTTAGATGTCTATACCATATGAAAAGATTGGCTTAACCTAGAAAAAAATCTCAGCATATTCAATTTAGGGGCCATCCATGTATTATGTACACACAAGTCTTCTCTCTTATTCAAATCTCTTTGTTCTTCAACCTAAACAAAAGTAAACAATCATAATGACCGATTTAGCGTGTGGTTTTAAAAAAAAATGTGTACCAATTTGTTAACGCTGTCCTATTATTTTTTGGGGTTAGCTTATGAGCCACTTTTTATACTATTCTCTTCCAAATGGGGGGAGGGGGGGTGTCTGGTTATGAAGGAACGGGCTATGTAACAAGTTTATATGGTAAACAGTGAAATTGCTGTCCCATTATGCATACATAATGGCTGAGGCACCGGTGGACAAAAGAGGAACCTCTACTAATTTCAAGAAATGGAAATATAAATCAGCCGGATATATTTTAGGTACTGATTGTTAGTAATGTGTGAATGATTGGTCCAAATCAAATGTTAATTACTCCCAAGTAATTAAAAGTTCAGAATTTTGTTTGCATTAAATGACAAAACATTATTGCATATCAGTCTTGACTCAGTCAGTCTCAAATGCCGCTTGCAGCCTGGTCGGTTTACTTTACTTGGCTTAGTATTATGCAAATAAATTTGTTGTGCGTAGGTACACATTCAGTGATACCCCCTCCCCTCCCCTCATACACAAAATGCCGTAAATAAAATTATAATTTAAAAAATTCCCCCCCCCTCATTGTGAATGTAATATATGGATGGTCCTTTACATATTAATTACTCATTTTCAGACAATTTAATTTTAATTAAGGAAAGGTTAATAATTATACTTTGTATGATGTTCTAAGAATAGTTGTTATATGTCTAGGTGGGAATAATCTTTAAAGAAAGTTAAATTCTTTACTTAAGTATAAAATTTATATCAAGTAAATTAGAAATTCAAATTCTGAAATTTTGTTTTCTTTTCAGTCTGTAAAATGTTCATGAAAAACTTGAACTTTACACCTTGTATTAAGGATTCTTATTTATTGCCAGTCCTTAGCTCATTAAATCTGCATTTAAATTAAAAAATTATTCTTTCTTCCTTAGGTTAACAAGTCTAAATCATCAAAACGCCTTAATGATCAAGTGAAAAGCAACTTAACTGTTTACAAAAAGAAATAAAAAGACACCCATGACCTTGAAAATAAAATTTTAATTAAAAAAGGAGTCCCTTGGTAATGAGAGATTTGTGGAAACTAAATCATCAATAAAGTATAATATTTACTCTTTGTGGTGACCTTATTTTCTTACTTACTGTTCATTTCTTAGTCAGGAAAGAAACCAATAATTGAAACAATACAAGACAGAAACATCCACATTAATATGCCCCACTCATATAGTTGTTTCAGTTTGTTCCATATTAAGGTCGCTTGGGACACGGTGGTCAAGTGGCAGCGCCCTCGACTAGTATACCGATGGTCACAAGTTTGAATCAATGTGAAGACAAGGATTTGTTTCCCGGGGCCTAGGGTGTCCCTGAGTCACCCAGCTCCGAATGGGTACCTAACAATAGTTAGGCGGCTGGGTAATGCGTGGAACCCTCATGGCCATAAGGTAACATTTTGACTGCATATGCTTGCTAGCAAGCTTTCTCACAAAACAAGACCAGAAGCTAATTTTTTCCTTTAAAATTTCATGAAAAAACATATTTTTTAACTTAAGTATTGCTTGGTCCATGGCACACTTAAAACTCCTCTGGATCTGTGCCAGACAGGCTTGTCCTTACAAATCATTGGGGAAGGCACATTAATTTCCTGTCAATCCACTAAAGACCACTGTCCAGATTCATCAAGTGAGAAAAAGGGGGAAAGTAATTTAGAGATAAAATTTGTCCCCAGTCTCAACCAAACAGGTGGCAAAAGAAAATATTTGTAATATGTTTCTTCAAAGCGTTTGTGCTTTTTTTATAAGGAAACAATATTACTTTTTACAAAATGTTACATTACAATTTACATGCATAAAGTAAAGTAAAGTAAAAACTTCAAGAATTTATTTACTTCCAGAAAGTAGAAACAGTTGATGACTTATTTATTGTTTAAAATGAAAATTATCATGTTGTATCTAAGATATATTTCAATGGTATATTAACACTGATGAGTAAATTCAACACTTTAAAAAAATTAGGGATACTGCAATGTTCTTGCAACAAAGTAACAATAGTAACAGTAAATATTTATTAATGCTTAATAGTTTTCTTAAGTTTAACAAAAGAAATCATTCATAAATGATATAGCAATGTCACAGTTAAAAATTAGCTTCAATTATTGATACAATGTTATTTAAGTTATTTACAAATAAATGCAAAGCCATGAGTTCCTCAACTCAGTATTTTTTAAGCCTGCAAAAACTGGAGAGTGGCCACAATGTCACCTCTACGGACTTTTAGAAGGTAAGCTGCTTCTTCTTCAGTGACACCAAATCTTTGAATTAGATACTGTGGAGTAGTTAGACAAGCTTAGTTAACAACTGCTATTAAATAAAACATGAAGATAAATATAATTATCAACAAAATCTATTTTTGGTAGATCCAAAAATGTTGTGCTAGATAATCATGAAAATGAAAGGTTTAGGGGCCGTCCATAAATGACTTAACACACCTGGGAGGGGGGGGGGGTTTCCACACGTGTTATGAGGGGGGAAGGTGTTTAAGAAATGTGATGTCACATCAAAACCTCTCAACTTTGAATAAATTCAATTTGATTTCCTACAGTTTATTGTATGATGTTTTACATGGCTTCATGCTTGTTATGATATTAGAGTTTAGAGTGCAACCTTACACTAAATACTAAGGACCACCCGGAAACCTTTCGTCCCAGCGGATATCGAGTTTTTCGGAACCATTACCCTCGGCAAATAGTGCCCACGCTAATAGCCAAATGTCTAAAAATTACCTTTTAAAAATTCAATTTTGGAATTCGATAACTATCAAGATTAGTATACTTTCAAATTTTTTAAAATATAACAAATGTAACCAAATTATATAGAAATTGATCATTTGAAATTATAAATTTAATAAACTAATTTTCTACGACAATTTAATGTTACTTGTAGCAATTAGCGCCACGCTGCAATATTTAAAATTCAAACTGTTTAAATATCAAATAAAATAATGAAATAAATTCAAATTGAAGTAAATAAATTAACTAAAATTAGCAACTACTACCAGTTACAAAGTAAATAAGTAAGATATTAACAAGAGAAACCAAATTTACAAGTAATATATAAGGAATTTGCTGTTTTAAATTTAAATAAATTAATAGTCCCTTCTTCTGGCCATATTTATAATATCATTTACCAATTTTTCAAAAAATTTTTAACAATTAAAGTTAAATCTAAGGATAACAGAGAAAATGTCAAACCATAAAAGAAGTATCAATTAATTGTTTAAATCTTATAAGTGAAATTAAAACTGGAACTATACCTCAATGTCTATCAATAATTGTTTAGGGTGGTGTTGTCTATTCCCTAAAGAAAGAACAAGTTATTTAAAAAGAAATGTAAACATATTAACCTTCAACCAAAAACTGTAAAAAAAACAACAACTGTAATTCAATTTTAAGTAAACCCAGTTTTTAAAATTTTGTAGCCTGTTGCATCATTTGCAACAAAGGGAGCAAAAGAAAAAGTAATGAACATGACAGTGCTCCTGCTCAGATATCAATGCTTGAAGTGTTTATAATTAGTGATGATTATCCAGGTGTAGAGCCAGTTACTGCCACATCTACAATATATCTGGACTTCTGATATGTTATATGGCCCTCCTTATTTTCACAAAGATCCAAAACTAAACACCACCTCACTATCCATACTAAAAGTAAATGATAAAAATCTCATGTTGTTTCATTGACCCAGGCACTACTCTTCCCAGGATTTTGTGTCTTTTTCTAATCTTCATTCTCCTTTTCACGCTCCAGAATCTGGATCTCTTCTGCCTTCTGATCCCTGGGGATCATCAATCTTCATTGATGTCTGCATTTTGCCATTGACATGGGTTGTTTGCAAGAGTCCTTTCTGACATCTCTATCCTGGTCGGTCTCTCTAACATCACTCAGGGAGGGCCAGGTTTCTAGATGGATGTCAGCTTCCATATCGCAGTGCCATGTCTTTCTTGATCTACCTCTTTTATACTTTCCTTTGGTGTTTCAGTTCAGGGCTTGCCTTGTGTTACAAGGAAGCTTTAAAAGTATGGCCAATCTATAGTCATTATATCTGGAGGATCTTTTGTACGGATTTATAGCTCTGAATAGTCTTATGCCACAGTCAGGTTGACTTTATCCTTGTCCAAGATCATTATAATATAGTCCTAGCACAGACATGACTGACCCAGGAGTTGAGTCCTAGCACAGACATGACTGACCCAGAAGATGAGTCCTAGCACAGACATAACTGACCGGGAAGATGAGTCCTAGCACAGACACGACTGACCCAGGAGGTGAGTCCTAGCACAGACACGATTGACCCAGAAGATGAGTCCTAAAACATACACAACTGACCCGGAAGATGAGTCCTAAAACAGACACAACTGACCCGGAAGATGAGTCCTAGCACAGACACAACTGACACAGGAGATGATACTTTTTTTAAGCCTGAAATGGCCTTAGTTAAATATGGAGTGCCAAGAAACAGCACATGAAGATTAAGTGTAAGGGAATTTGGGGTGGCGGGGATGGTGAATCCTAGTTGAATGACACAAGGCTGACAAACACTAAATTGCTATATGGTAAATGTTGACTTCCAGCACTTGAACACTGTGTTTTTAGTTTTTAAATAATATACTACAGTGGTACCTCAAGATATGAGTGCCCTAACATACGAGCTGTCAAGTGAGCGAAGTTTTGTTTTGAAATACAAGCAACATTTGATATACGAGAAATGGCCCAAAGTGCCAGTGGAGGAGGAAATGATTTTTGTCTCTGAGAAAATCCATGGGCCTGCTGATGGATGAGAGAGATGTGACTGAGCACGTCGAGGAGCATTCGGGGGTTCTGCAAGAAATAGCTTTTGAGGAAGAGCCAGAGGTTGAGGAGGTTATTTCTGCAAGTAGTGCAAGTGAGATAAAAGAGATCTTGGGAACGTGGAAGAGATTTTCATTTTGTTTTTATACAATATTTTTCATTTGTTAATAAATTTTTCTTCTTCAAAAACACGTAACAAAAACAATTAGGGGTAGCATTTTTGGGCTGGAACGGATTAATGGCATATCAATTAATTTCAATGGGAAATATTGCTTTGAGATGCGAGCATATTGACATACAAGCAAGGTTATGGAATGAAACACATATCTCAAGGTATCACTGCGTATGAATCAGTGCTAGAACTAGAAGGAAAGCCACAGAACTAATACTAATAATAACCAAAGTGTTGCCAAAATTGTTTACAACAATGTCTGCAGGGCACATGCCCATATGGTAATTGGTTTAGCTTGATAATAATGATATTAAAACAGGATTCTTAATAGAAGCTTTAAATAACTAAAATATGAGGCATTGAAATTTTATCTACCTTTTGGAATCTTCATTGGCTGCGGTCTATTCTGTAAGTGTAAAGGTTCTGCAACAAACTCAATTTCTGGGGATAATCTATCACCATCATTCACTGAGTTTTCCATTTCATTGGGCACATCTTCGGTGGCACTGCTTTCTGTCCTAAAGCTAATCTGTGCCTTGGACTCTGGGGAATTAAAATAACATTGTTAAGCAAGGCTACATCATCAGTGAAGTTTACTCTAATTATAAGGGCCAAGCTATCACTTGAAAAGTATGTCGCATAGTTGTAGTTACTATGTTACTTGAAACTCAATCAGTAGAAATTTTAGATCCTTTTTTTTTCAAGTTATATTAAGAAAACTGACAGCAACATTTTAAAAGCTAACATCATAAATGAAAAGATGATTACTAATATCTTCTACCTTTCTCTCTAGCAGAATTAGCAACCAGGTTTCCTTTCTGCTTGAAAGTGGCTACAACTTTATTAATCTTTTTATCAATTTCATCATCAGACTCAATATCACTATCTAAATCAATTTCTTGGTCGGTTTCAATATCACCATTGATATTTTCTGAAGGTACATTTTCTTTGGTCTTGCCAGAAATAAAACCAGATGGGTTAGAACCTGTTTGCGCAGACACATCATTTTCACCACTCAATTTACAAGGGTCATCTGGTTCATGAACATTAGAAGATTGACAGCAACTTGTGTCAGATTCACTCTCAACACAATGGCCTTTATTTACAGACTTTTTGGCAAAACTGGAAGGGTTCTTTTTCCTTGGATTATTCCTCCTGAATTCCGGAAAGTTGTCACTAGCACTAACATCCTCACCATCATCTGAGTGATTTGTGCCACAGTTGTTCTCCCTTTGCAACCTAGCTGCCTTCATTTTCTTAGGGGTGCTCTCTGAAAACCTTGTGTGCAGGCTGTTGAGCTTTAACTTGTTGGATTTGCCATGATTATTTTTGGGAATAGACTGTTCGTTACCATCGTCTGTCTCTGAATTATGTGATGCATCATTTTGATTTCTTTTTGTGGGTGATTTGGTAAAAGATCCCCTTGAATTACATTGAACCGTATCTTCCTGATTTTCTGAAGCTCTTAGAGGATCTGAAATAATATTTTTTAATGAAATAGATTTTTACTTTTATGATAACTTAACATTAAAACATGGTGAGAAAATACATGACTAAAATTAGATCACTATGACAAAGTATGCAAGTCTCGATGCATCTCGATTCATTAACAAAAAGTATGTGTACAAAATACTATAACTAAATGAGAGTCATTTTGCACACAGTAAAGTCTAGTTCATCAAGTTTGATAAAAGTGACTGAAGTAGAAGCTCCAATCTTGCAAAAATTCTAAATCCATTTTCACAATTACTGAGACTAAAAAGACTGTAGTGATGAGGCAGACTTTTTGAAAAAATAAATGAAATGCTGCATTTTTTGTTGTTGAAGGTCATATCCAGAACGAATTCTAACATTTGCTGTCAATCAAAGGAAAGTTATGACCAGACATTAAACTTTGATATAAACTTTTCTTTCACTTTGATTGACCTAAATTATTTTAACTCCCCATAACTTTATGGCCCGCCAGGAGATTTTCAAAAACCAGCCAATTATTTTCAGAGAGGCTCCTAATTTCTGAGAGGCTCTTATTTTCCACACAGTGGATGATTCTCCCTGTTTCAAAATTTAGATTGAAATAATTTTGTCCAATCAGAGTCTTAGTGACCGAATGAGTTTAACTTTTAATATATATATTGAGATGCAGATTGGAGTGTGGAAAAGAAAATGCCTTTCTTGTGTCTCAGTTGGCGCAGCTGATTCTTCCAATCATCAATGTTGCTAAATGATGGATCTTCTGTCTCCTCTATTTCTTCAGAGTCCTCAACACCTGTAAACAAAACATTTAAGTTAAATTTTAGTTAAGACACATTTTGTTTAGTTTGTAAAAAATCTCACTCTCTTATTACACTTAACTTGCAGTGCATGAATTTAAAATGTAAAGGGCACAGAAGACAAGTGAGCGACAATGATATTTAAAATGTAAAGGACAGTAGTAGGAAAAAATATAATTTGTATAATTATAAAATATAAATATAATGTTTTTTTGTATGTGTCTTATTACTATATGTAAGTACACCTGTGTATTCGTTGTACAGTTTCCCTCACTTTTTGCGGGGTATGTTTTTACCCACCAGTGAATGGGAAAAAATGTGAACATAGGATACAATTTTAAAATGACTATATATGGGATTACATACGGCAGTGGTCCCCAACCTTTTTAATGCTGCAGACCACTAAAATTTTGATAATGCTACTGCAGCCAACTAACCTGGGAAGGGGGGAGCGTTATGTGNGGGGGGGGGGGGGGGGGTGTAAGTAAATTATTTAATGTTCCTATGCTCGCGAACCACCAGGCATATCTCCGCTGACCACTTTCTAAAGATACTAAGATACTCTAACTCATTAAATCTTAATGTGTCAAAGCGCGATAATGTGCGATTTACCTTTTTTTTTTTTTTTTACCAAAGCGCGATAATGCGCGACTCAATAGAACTCTCTTTAGAAACAAAATTACAGAAAATAAAAACTCTTCAGTGCATGAAAAATTATGTTTTCGACTTCCGGCAATGGCGGCTGTTTTCCTCGCTAGTGTTATAGTTCGATTTGCGAAGTTTTTTGGTAGTTTTTTACATTTTTTTTCCGAACATACGATTTCGCTATATTTATTACTAAAATAATAGTCCTAAACTACAGATAAAAATAGTATTTAACTCAAAACGGTCTTTTGGATACATAAAATAACCATTCTTAGCCTAAAAGATGAAGTCAGTATGACAATAATAATATAAATGGATTTTACGCAATTTTTTAAATTTCATAACCGGTTGATCGCAATTCGGGAAATTCTTACGGGACGAAGTTTTCCGAAAACCTTATGGCACATTAAGAGTTAATGTAATTGATGTCATTAAAATAAAGTGACTTATGTGTTTTAAATGTATAATTATAAAATTTTTTTGGATAATATTAAGATCAGAGAAGAACACAACCTTGAATTTGAAACTATCAAATCATAGAGTCAAGAAGTCTTTCAAATCCTTGCCAGTACTAATTTGCCAAACCACACTCCAGTTTGTCAATATTTCACCTGTTAATTTTTTTTTCCATTCAGCTGGGATGTCATAGGAATCAATGTTTGGAATTATTATCTTGTGGAATCTTGCCTTCATACTTTGGTAAGTGTGATCAGTTACCTTTGAAATGAAAAGATGATTTTATGCAATGTTAAGCAATTCAAGGAACAGTGAAAGAAATAGTATTCAACTCCTACCTAAGCTATTCTTGGTATAAACGCTCACTAATGCTTAAAAAAAGGGTCATAATTCTGATTGGGAACAAAAATAATTTAGGTTTCCGTGGCAAATTTACTTGAATATAAATTATAATGAATTAATTGGCAGGTAAACAAAAATATTTAAAATACAAAAATAACAGGAAAATGAGATTATAATAAAATGAGATAATAAATAAGAAAATTAAAAATAATTCTTAAAGTATACAGTGAATTTTCATTATTCAACTGTCATGATTATTGAATGTACATAAAATAAACTGACATGCACAAGGACAATAAACTGCATGTTCAATAAATATAAATGCAGATGTAAAAATACCACAGATTGCAGATGAACAACTACAATAGACTTTTGGGATAAATGGATTGTGATAAAACTTTTAAGGAACTGTCTGTAGTCAAAAAAGAAACATTGGGTTAAATTATGTCAGGATCAATTTGTTTCTGAAGTAACTTTTTTATAAAACAAAAAAACGCACATTTCTTTATACATTTCATTTGTTTTTGTTTTTTTTAAATTCTTATACATAATTTCATTTCCGATGGCCTGGTTTTGATGTTTGAAAAAAATGAACATATTGAGCCTATTTCAGTTAGTAACTACATTTAATGTAACGAGACAGACCTTTACTGATTCCATCATTTTCCACACAGTATTTCCACCAGATTGAGAATAATTGTCATGATGTATTAAATGTTTGATAATCTTTATGTCGTCATTGTGAGAATACTTCTTGCGTCTGCAAATTATTATTCATAGAGTGAACAAAATAATAATTTATTATTTGGTAACAGATGAAATTTTGGTCTGCCAACTTGACAATGCTACAAAAATTAACTAGCACCATAATATATCTTTGTAACTGTTCCTTAACTTTTAAAGTGCCAAAGCGCGGTAATGTGTGCCTTGCCTTGCTTGTAGACCAAAAGCACGGTAAAGCACGTCGTGATAGCGCTTTATTTAGTAATGAAATCTTTAAAAGTAGAAACTCTTTTTTTTTTTAGTGAGAGCAGCTTTAGTCGACTTCTGGAAATGTCGGTGTTTGCTTTCGCTCGTTTCATAAAGTTTTGTGATAGATGTTAACTCTTTTTTTTTTGAAAATGTGATTTTGCTATACTTTTCTGTAAACAAAATAGTACTAAACTACAGGTACAAATAATATTAAACTCAATACGGTCTTTCGGATACATAAAATAACCAGTCTGTAAGCTTATCCTAAAAGATGAAGTCAGTATGACAATAAATAGATTTTCAGCAATTTTTTTAATTTCATAAACATTGATTGCAATAAACGTGAAATGCTTACAGGACTGGGGCGTCGGCGTAAGTTTACAGAAAACTTTAAGGGACTTAAAAGTTAAACAGGGACAGTTACAAACAATAAGGCTTTTTAAAAAAAAACTATTTCTTAAAGTTACATACATGTAATTAGTCTTAGTGCACTTTAGATTACCATTATCTAATTTTGTCTCTTCTATGTATGATGTGCCTATGTCTGAAAGCTAATGTTGAATTTGTTTAAAATTACATATAATCTCCAGGTACATTATTGACCACATTTTCTTGGTAGTAGCAGATGGGAAGTTTCTTAAAGCATATTTTCAATATGAATTTATCAAAATAAAAGTTATCATTAATGAAGGAATAAATGTTTTTCTATATGATGCTATAGAAAACTACATACAAAAAGTAAAATCAGCAATTACAATTACTATTGTAGATACCATTATAATAATAATTACTATACATACTCGAGTATAAGTTGATCCCCTGGTCTGTCCCTTGAAAAGTGGAATTTTACACTTTTTTAATGATCTTCACAATAAAATTCGACCCCCTGATTTTGCCCTTGAAATTTTGGAGGGAAAAACCTTGACTTCTACTCAAGTATATATGGTATAATTCTAAAATTAACAATTAAGATTCTTTGAGGCCCCCAGTTATTTATAAATTGCATTTTGATATCCCTATTTAAGCAGTTGAATTACCCGGCCATATCCCTTTTTTGAACTCTAATCCGTGATGACTCTGTAAATTTAATGGCGTTATCTTCTTCCAAACTTTCTGAGTCTGAAATATCAGAGTATTCCTTGGAAGTTGATGGCTTGAGTCCAAGAGTGTCCTGTCTAAAAACATAAAATATGTACAGTGACTACATAAATATAAATAGCTGCAATTATTTATCTGACATCATCCTCCAAATGCTAAGATGAACTTTTCAATAAAATAATTTTGAGAGCACCTTGACCAGTTATGGGGAACCTTTTTATGTGTCGCATGCCCAAAATTCAACCAAAACCCAATTATTTATTATACAGCAAAGTGCCAACACTCCCATGAAACCTGACAATGGGGGTTTGGCTGGGCTGTTTGATTAAGAAAGTAAATTTTTAGTCGTGTGCCGGCTGATCAGGCCCTGCATGCCAACTGAGGCACGAGTGCCATTGGTTCGCTATCACTGAACTAGACCAAAAGAAGGAAAATCTACAGGTACAGTAAATTTATTTATTTATTTGTTGTTGGTGTTAGAGTCAGCTGATATAGTGTCTGTGGTATTCAAATTCCTTTTAAATTTCATTGCTCTGGCAACTAAGAAATTCTTTCACATTGTCAGGATTTTATCAAAAGCAACAAAACAAAATTTTGTTAATTTCTTGAAATTTAAAATTTTGTGTCACTGTCAGTAGCAATCTCAAATATTTTAACAAAGTTACCTGTACTTCTCAATATCAAGAAATGTATTTTTTTTCACACAATCCACAATGAAATCAACTGGCAGATATCCCTTATTGATTCTATTGTCAGTTTTTGTGTCACAAAGCCTGAAGAAAAAAAAGTAACCTCTTTTAATAAATTAAAAGAAAATATCCTTGTGCTAACAAAATGAGGGTGAGACTGCAATCAGGTTTAGAGATAAGTAGATGGATAACATGAAAACAAGGTATGTATTTTATCCATCTACTTATCCTTGTGCTAAACATATTTTATTTTGTCTAATTTTTATTTTACCACCAGACAAAATTCTTGTTTTTCCAATCTGGAACTTGGGCATGGAATGGGTTGCCTGAACAAACCAGGGAAAACCTAATACATGAGCAAATTTAGTCTTTAAAAAAAACATGGTTTTGTATAACACTGACAAGAGCATTCAATGACTTCTTTTAAATGCAAGAAAAAATATTTTTGCCATACTACATTAATATAAAAAAATACTCACAACACAGTAGCATTTTCAAGATTATCAGTTAGCACACCGCCTCCTTTCTGTAAATTCAACAGAGTATGTTAATGACATAAATGAAGATGGGATTATAAGATCTGATTTAGGTGAAACAGCATAAACAATTTTACTTCATTATTTTATACAAAACAATGTATTTTATAATTTATCCTACAGAATTGGACTGCATAAAGCTTTTTAATAAAATTTGTTTTTTTATTTTATAATTTATATTAACTTTGTGCTTGAACAGTTTCCTTAATTTAAGTCTTTTTTGTTATTTTTTAGTCCCATAATCTCTTTTTGTTTTGAGATCATAGGGGGCTCTAATGTTTCCATTAGAACATTCTTGGGCTTGGTAGACCCTGGGGGCGCCCACCCCGTTCTAGGTCAGTGGAGGAATTTCTTAGCATTAGTCATTTCTCAACATTTGTATAGTGGCTATAATGGGGCCTTGATTCCACGCCCCTCAGTTTGTGAGGCGAGCGCACTATTGACTTCACTACCCAGCCGCCTTAAAGTCAACAGTTTCTAAAACCATATAGCATTCTGGCACTTTTAGTTTACTGATTTAAAATTTTTTTTTGGTATATTTCTTTGATGAGATTTGGATTATTTAAAAATTGATTGAACGCTAAACTGTAATCATGGAGCACTGTGTTAATAATTAATTAGAATCATTTAATTCTTACTTCTACAATCCATCTATTTCTCATCCCTAGGCTGGGCATAATTCTAATATTATTGCGTTTGGTGTATTGTTTGTATAACCTGTGTTTCGGCTTAATTTAATGGTTTTCTTTTTATATGTGAAAAAAACTTGCTTTGCTACCTTTTTTAAATAATATTTTTATTTGTGTTTTACAGCACATTTTCTGAGTATATATTGCCTCATAAAAATCCTCAAAAAATAACAGTGTTTACTAAGTAAAAATGATAGCCAAAATAAGTTTTCTTTTTAAGTGTATACCACAATACCAAGAAAATGAGTATTTCTTGTAAACTCTGCTAAGAAATATGATACCTTACATATCAAAATATATCAACAATACACATTTATATTATACATAGTTATGCAGCAAACAAAATCTAAATTTGAAGAAAACCCTTTTAATGCTTTGTTGAATAAAAGATTTGCCCAGCTTAAAACTGAAATAAAAATATATATATAATATACAACATTTCTTCTTTATCTTTGTAAAATTGAAAATTATAATTTCTGTGGAAATTTTTATGCTGTTTAAAGTTTAATTAAGTCAAGTTAAGATTTCGGTTGCCAATTTCAATATTTTACATGTATTTACTGCATTCAAACTTCAAACTTTTTTAATGTTAAAATTAACAAACTACTCAAACCAATAAACTTGGTAGCTATAAGTATCTATACAACTATACAAGTAATGAAACAAATAAATGTATCCAGCTTTTAGCATTATTGAAAAAGAAAACAGTGAATGTTTGATAATTTTGCTGCAGCATGCTTGGGATTGGGGTGGTTTGATTGTTTTGTTTAATATTTGTAATTTACTTCTTATTTAAACATGCCTGGTAATAATGTACAGTTAGACCAAAAATGAATATAAAGAGATTTCAACAATGATATCCCAAGTGTCATGCTTAGATCCAATTTATTCTATTGTTTAGATTTTGTTGCAGTCACTGCAGTAAACCTCATTTCAGAAATGGCAACAGTGGTTAAAATGCTGTGGTGGCAGTCTCAGGATGTTCTGCCATAAGTTTAATGCTAAACACAGGCAGAGTTGTTGTTTCAAACATAGTGGCAGAGTTGTTTCAAACATAGTGGCAGAGTTGTTGTTTCAAACATAGTTTAAGGACACCATCATTTGCAATCTCCAGCAGTTAATTTTCAACTTGTAAAGACACCCTAGATTCACCTTTTTTTGTTGACAAATGGATCTTGGTTCCATTCCTTACCAGTTTGTGTGTATCCCATCTTTTGGAAGTAGCACTCAAAGTCTCAAAAAGCAAAGACAGGTGATAAAGCACTTGCTGGAAGAATAAATGTTCAGGCTCAGTCTTGCCTTAAATACCTGCTGTTTGAACCATGTCCAAAAGTCCAGCTTGGCTTTAAACTTTAAATCCAGCTACTTTGCCAGCCTTGAAAACAGTTGTCATTTTCCTCCAAAATGATAGAATGAGTTCAATGAGCAGGCCCAAATGTCACACAGGTAAGCCAGTTTTGAGACCCATAACTTGTAATTTAAAAGTGGTGCCATCATTGACTTCTTTTCAGAGAGAAATCTTTGCAATGGCCCTCGTACATCAAAATCTCCGATTAGCAATTTACCTCTAGTTACCATCTTATTTCTGTGTACAAGAAAAGACTTCTGTGCTCTGCATCTATCTCCCCACACAGGCATAAATTAAAGGTGTGCACTTTGATGGTGTTAATAACTTCAACATCATCAGTCAATACACTGGTAAATTCTGATGTCATTTTTTGGGCTTCTCAGCATTTAAAGTGAATGATGCAATGCTTAGATTCAATCTCAGGTAAAACCTCCTGAATCTAAGAAAATAAAACTAGATAGTAGATAGTCATCCAGTCATGACAACAACTCTGTCGATGAATATGTTGACACAACAGGGCCATTTTAGTTGTCCTTATATATATATAATCAACCAGTGACTTGAACAGTTCTGCTCCTGTGATGCACATCAACAAGGAGCATTGCCTTGTTATTGACATCTATAGATTTGTAAATAAAATGGAAATAATTTAATGTTTCTTGATCCATGGCCCATGAGTTGGGGACCACAAATACAGTATAGAATTAGTATTTATTGCTCAGTTACAGAAACTAAGAAAAACTTACAACATAATAAGCTACGAGGTCAATAGTCAATAGATATCCAAATAAGTACGGTAAAACTCTTTTTAATAAATGTAAGACTAGCTTCAAAATCATGGATACGGCTTTGACCTTGCACTATATAAATTATGTAAGTCATAGTGATCTAGGACAAATCCTGTTGTTCTGAAATCATAATCCATTGAGAAAGTCCTAACCTGTGACCTGTGTTATACCGCAGGGAACAGTTTTAGGAACAATTATTTTCGCCATCTTGGCAGAATCATTGAGATTGCAGCATATCTTGCAAATTATTTGTGGATGACACACAGCTTTTTAAGAGTTTTCACACACTTCAAGCCATGATGCCCCTGTTCTGGCTGTTGAAGGCGCCAATCTTTGGAAAATAGTCATGTCATTAATAAAAGTTGGGACTTCTGACATCCCTAACTAAATCATAATATATACTGCATAACTCATAAAAATTCAAATTACACTATCATTATTGTTATTACTCATTATTAGATAAAATAGATTGATTGATACTTATAATACTAATACACACTTGAAATGAGCAGCAGAGTAAAGTACAAACATGATCAATAAAAAATGATTTTACAAATAACGGTATTGGGAAGTTTCCAATAAACGTGTCACGTTTCAAGAGTTGTTTTTTTAAAAATGACCTACTTACAAAAAAAATTATTTATTTCATTGTTTCTCAAAAAGTATTTGACCTACGCTCTTCAAATTTGAATATGTTTTATTTCACGTAATGAATTTTAGTACTACATTTTTTTTATACTCGACGCATTTCTTTACAAAAATATATTAAAGAGTCAATAGACCAAGTATTACCTTCAATTTTTCAAAGTTGGAACCTTGTGAAAAAAAAAGAAAAAAAATGTCAATGCAACAAGCAAGATGTCTAGTTTTATGAATGGGTGGATGTTGAATTTATTTTACTGCGAATAATCGGCTATAACAATCCAAACAACGATACCTTTCATAAATTAAAAAGTGGAGGTCGCCATTTTGTCAACAAAATCACGATACCAATTTTTTTGGGATTTCCGGCTGATACCCAAGTACCTATATTTATTAAGCTTGTTAACGGTTAACCGGTCCTCAGACCAGGACCGGTCATCTTTATTCAGGACCGTAGGACCGTGTAACCCAAAA
>MUZC01002092.1:1019535-1089369 GCA_002072015.1 Radix auricularia | reverse complement strand
TAGTGAAAAAAACAACACAAGCGGTAACGCGCCTCTCCCTCTCGCTTTGTCGCGGTGACTAAAAGCGATACCAAGATCCAGCTGCAGTGGTTAGTTGTCGAGCCAATGTGACTGTACAAGAGCTAACACATTGCGCGTTTGATGTCAACACTCGGCGTATTATTACTACTATTAATGTGGTAATCAAATGCCTTTGACTAGCAGGAAAACTGTCACTAAAAGACCGAACTCGAATTTGTGGGCCGATTAATCGCCCGGTATCTTTGCTACGTCTTTCAAATACCTCTCGTAATATAGGCTAGTCAAAGGCATTTGATTACCACATTAATAGTAGTAATAGTACGCCGAGTGTAGCTCAAACCCTATTTGAACAGAAAAAAACGGGGAGGGGGGAACGTGTGCGTCGCAAAATTCAATTATTCTGGCGAGTTGACGATCGAAAAATAATGTTTTTTTAAAAATAAATTCCATTCTATCATAGTTTACTCCGTAGCTTTATAATTTTATTATATTATTAATTTTAATACGCGAGTTGATCGGCATCACACACAAGAGAGGTAAACATGACGTCACAACGGACGGGGCGAGGCGTTGGTTTTTGAAACTAATGAAAAAACCTTGCTAACTTTAACGAACGATTGAACCTGTCCTCTTATTTAGACCGGTGAACTACGAGTACCCAAAATAAAATATAAAAAAGACAATTAACCATCACTGTTTAGTTAATTTTTTTGATTTAAAAAAATGCTTTGAATTGAGGGCAATGCGGAAAGAGCTGAACGCAAGCGGGGGGAAGCGGGCTTTGATGCCATCAGACGATGCCAGGCGACAACATTCTCTTGTTAGTTCTCAAATGGGTCTCAAAACATTAGGGATATAAGGACGAGCGGTTAACCGGTCTTTTTTTGAACGGTTAGTCGGTCCTCAAAAACGAGCGGTCTTAACAACCTTAATATTTATGGAAATAAAAATTCTAAAACTAAATCTAAATAACAAAGGAAGAGAACACAGAGCTAATACTAATTGCTATATAAGCTCTTTGACGGCCTTTGGGAATGACAAGTCTGATTTAATTTATCATGAATCATAATTTATTACTTTATTTCACTTTAGGTAGTGGCTATTGAGACGCTAACGTCCAATAGCCTACAGGCTATTGAGATGCAAAAAAATAAGTCAATGAAAAGTAAGTATTTAAGGCTGGCGCATTTAGGAGGCCATCCATATATTATGCAAAAATAGTCATTTTTTCATACCCCCCTTCCCCTATGCGTACGTACAAATTCACTTTATTAAGTATTTTGCAACATGCTAATTTTCAATTAGAAAATTTTGATTTTAGGTAGGGAGGGGCGTCAAAGCTGTTTGACATATATTGGAGAGGGGGTTTTATGAAGTGTGACAAGGTCGGTTGGGGGTAAAAAAGTTTTTAAAATAGTTGACATCATTTATGGACGGCCCTTTAAAGTTTTTTGTAACGTCATGTTTTTCTTGTTGGATTTATTGAAAAAATACAATAGAAGTAATAAAACATTCAAAATTTATTTTCTTCAAAAGGGCTGTGGAAATTAACGATTAATTTCTCGATTAATCTGTAAAAAAATTTATTGATTAAAATGATAAAATAGCGATTAAAATCACAGACCATGTTTTGAACAATTTTCTGATTTATTAATAAATGATTAATTATTAATATTAGTTTGCTTTTTTACATACAAACTTCTCCATTTAAAAAAAGATTTTTAAAGTGTTAACTTTAAGATAAGCTCTTTTTTAAGGAAAATGATATAAAAAAATTAAACATTGTTTTGACTTAATTAAAAACAATAATATTTAAATTCATTGTCATTATATTGAACTACCTATATTTAAATTTTAAAAAATGTTAATTGCCTGTTTTTGTTACTTCGCTTGAAATTTTCCGGTTAATGACATCATACATCTTATTTTTAGCTTTAATCAAAATTATCGATTAATTATTCAAAAGTTAACAATTAAATTTAAAATTAATCGATATCAGCCTTAGTCTTCAACAATGCATGAAAGAGTCGTCCATATATGACGCCACGCGCCTGTGGGTGGGGGCATAGAAGGGATGTGAGGATGTAGGAGAAAGGGGGGGGGGGAGTTTAAGAAATAAAAATCCCATCAAAATGCCCAACTATAAATAAAAGTTCCACTTGATTGCTTACAATTTATTTAGTTATATTTTTAATGGCTTCACACATGTTACGATATTTAGAGTGAAGACTTACACTTAATACATATTTCAATGACAAAAATGTAAATTGAAACGAGGTAATTTTAGGCGGGGGCAATCAAAGCTTGTGACGTCACATTGTGGAGAGGGTTCTAAGTTTTGTGACGAGGGGGAAATAGGGATAAAAATCAGCCAAAGTCGCATTATGTCATAATTGGACGGCCAAAAACATAAAAAAATATAATGATATAAGCAGTGAAATCGCCATCCCGTTATGTTAATTCATTAGTCAAGAACGACCTCAAAGATAAAAATCAATATCTTTTGACTCAAGCATAAAATTAATTATTCAAAGGGGGGAGGGGGTTAAAGTTAAAGTGAATTTGTATGTAAGCATCCACATATAAACATAGACATAGGCTAGGGGAAGGGGGGTACGAAAATACTACTTACTACTTTTTAGTTTTTAGGGTATGTAATGTATGGACCATGGATTATGGCGATTATGGATGGCTGCCTAAATGCGCCAGCCTCAAATACTTACTTAACTTACTACTTACTTTTTTTCATAGTCATAGGTCATCATATCATAGGTTTATTTATTTTATTTTTTTGCGTCTCAATAGCCTGAACACTGAACATGGTCATGGTTTCTGTTTTCGGTGCTATATTGTTATGCAAGTTGAACAAATATTCGTCTATTTAACGTACGTTAATAATGTGTTTTAGTTCGTCTGATATATTATCCGAGAAGAAAATCATGGGAGAAAAGTCAAGGCATTTTCTAAATAAAACACGTGAAATTGTGATATAAGAAGCTCCTTTCAGCTGACCCGCCATAATTCAACCAGTGCTGCCAGCGTAAATTTTAGGAAAAACCTAGCCAACACGTCAAAATAAACCTAGGTCAGCTAGGAAAAAAAAGAGGAAAAAAAACCTAGACATGCTAAAAATAAACAAAAATGACGTCATAAAGCTCCCCTCCCCACCCCACCCCTTATTTCAAATAGAGCATGTCTCAAATAATTTTAATGTCAAGTATCATTCAAGTATGTATTTAGTGTAAGTGTAAGGGAGCAATCTAATAGCGTCAAGGGTGTGTAGCCATTTTAAACGTCACTAAATAGCCTAGTTAGGAATCAAATATTAAAGTGGAGCTTTTATTTAAAGTTGCGCTTTTTTTTAAAGTGACGTCACAGTTTAAAACAGCCCCCTCCCCCTTGTCACACATCACTCAAAAGTGTGACTACATTCCCCCCCCCACCTTCCCCAAAATCGGTTTGGCATAGGAATTTATTAATATATTATACATAACTATTTGTAAAATAGTATACATAGATCTGAATTTTTTTTATCCCCCCTTTTTTTTTCATTATTTTTATAAATCCTTTGGCAATCTTATCAGCATTCTTGGAAAAAATCACTTTGTCTATCTGAGTCTTGTATTAGATTATCTTTAGCCTATACTCAATACCACATATGCTTCATAGCATATTCTCTCATCGCGGACAGGAGAAAATGTTAGGGCTTTTTAAGTCTCATAAAATTCAATATTTTTGCTCATTCAAGTTATTTCATCTTGTACCAGAATTTTTCAGACAGAGAGCGCCACCTTTCGAATTTAGTAGCATAGTGCCATAGATATAATAATGAAACATCATAGAGCGGATAAAAATACTGTTGCTACATACTGCTTATTTTTATTTTTGAAAAATCAAATGATTTAGAATGATAATTGCATATATTTAATTATCTTGTTACTTTTACGTCGAATATTTACTATAAAAAACAATTTTAAAAAGAACCTAAATTATGACTATTTTTGAAATAAAAAACCTAGAAACCTAGATGAGGTCAACCAAACCTAGATCTAGGTTGAAAAACCTAGCGCTGGCAGCACTGATTTCAATGTTTACTTGATACGGCTGTGTATCCATTCCAAAAATAAACTAAATGAGCTCTATGCTGAGCCATTTAAAACAATTTTGTAAAGTAAAGGAAACTGATTGATAAAAGTTACATTTTTCGGGTTTTCTAATATATATATTAGGGCTGATAATATTAAATTAAAATTTAATCATTATTTTTTTATTTTAATGATTAATTAATCGTGAATTTTGATTAAAGCCAAAAATTAAAAAAATTTGATGTCATAAGAAACAGTTATTAAACGTTCTTGTTGAAAATCTAAATAACACTGGAATGTCTCCTTTATATTTGATCATTCAACCAACTACGCAAAATAGTCAAGTGTGTTGACATTATTTAAATTTAGTTCAATTGATGAGCGGGTCCAATTGACAATATAACCAGCCGAGCTGAACAATCTTATCTTATATGTTACAGACGTTCCTTCTGTAGAGAAGATTTTTGCGTCCTACGTATTTCTAAGGTTTGTGTTTAGTCCTGTATTCTTATTGGATTTTTAAATGGTGATAAAGTGTTGGCTTTCCTGGTTTCCTCAGGCAACCCATTACACGCCCGAATACCGGACGGGAAGAAAGAAAATACTTGTATGAGTTTGTTCTTGTATACGGAATAAGAAAGGTGTTTATATCTTTATGTCTATCTGAGGGTTGCGCTAAGTTATCTTTGTGTTGTATTTGTAAATTTAGAATGAATTGCTTTATGCATCATCACTAATTTACTCTTGATTCTTCTATCATCTAGTGTTTCAAGGTTTAATGATTTAACTAATGGTGTTCCTCTGTGAGTTTTGAATATTCTCCAGTAATGAATCTGGCAGCTCTTTTTTGAATTTATTCTAGTTTATCAATATTTTCTTTGGTGGATGGGTCCCATACAGAAGATGCATATTCTAGTATAGGTCTCACCAGGGTGAGGTAGCATTTTAGTTTTATATCTTTATTACATTTGTAAAAGTTTCTTTTTATAAAACATAAGGTTTTGTTTGATTTTTTAATAACTTCATTGACACGGGAATTCCAAGATAGTTTCTCGTTTATTATGACTAAGTATTTTGCATCTTTAGTTTGGGTTAGTTCTTTTCCGTGAATTAAATATTTTGAATTATTTGTTTCCTTTTCCTTCGTTACTCTTAGCAGTTGACCAGTTTCTTGGGTGAAAAGACATACTCCAGTTAGTTTCCCATTTTATTAATTCATCTAAGTCTTTTTGTAAAATTTTGCTGTCTTGTTCTTACTTAATTGTTCTATAGATTATATAATCATCAGCAAATAGCCTGACTTTTGTTCCTGTTGAGATATTGTTTGGTAAATCATTTATATAAATTAAAAATAGTAAGTGACCTAGCACAGTTCCTTGTGGAACTCCTGAGTTAACCTTTATTGGTGTAGATTTAGATGCATTAATTATTACAGTTTGCTTTCTACCCGATAGGAAGTCTTGGATCTAGTGATGTAAAGGACCTGAGATTCTAAGGTATTAAAGTTTTTTAAGTAAACTAAGATGGTGAACTTTGTCAAATGCTTTTGAGAAAGTCTTTTCAATGTTTATTAATTTTCTGAATATTGATTGTCAATTGTGCATCGGGTTGGTAGCCTGTTTTCCAGCACAAAATATTTCAAAGCAGATTTAATTTGTCCCTTTGATTTCTCATGAGCAGACAGTCTTACACTGGCTTCTTTCGAGGCACAAATCCCATCGTATCTCAAAGCAGACAAAGTGTTACCAAAAAGTTTGCTACAGAAACAAAACATTTTGATCTTAGCTGATGCTTATAAAAGACCGTTTGGTTTGACGGGAGGGTGTCCTTACATTAATAGCAAGTTAAGGTCTAAAACTGGGGGGGGGGGGGGGTGTAAATTTAAATAATCTCATTATGCCATAAATGCTCTATAAATTAATCTAGGAAAAAATACCCTTTGAATTAGGATTTACGGTTACGGTAATAATATTATCTTCTATGTGTATAATTCTCTTCATGATTCAACCATACCTGACACCAAGCAAGCCGTCTAACCCCACCGACCAGTCAGCTGGCAAGAAAAGGTAGTGCACAATGCATTGTATTGAGGTCAATTACTTTGTTCTTTCAGAACAATGGAATAGCATGCATTTCGCATTGTACTGGTCATTACATTAGCCTATCACGCGGAAGGTCGTAGGTTCAAGACCCAGCTAAGACATTACTTTTTTTTATTTTTAAAAATGTTTGTGTTTGTGCCCGTTCATTTCCCATTTTTTTAATACTGCTGTAAGCTTTATTCCTCGACTTTGGCATAATAACTTCGTGCTCTCTTTTGTGCCCAGTGACAGAAAAGTAGTCACACACTCTCCTCAACAATTACTTGAATAAAATGTCACCCGTCACTAAATCATTAGTGACGTATGCCACGACGCGGATCGGCTAGTATTATATGCTCATCGGCTAGTATTATATTAATACATTTTTTTTCAAATTTTTTTTATCCTGAAAAAATAATGAAGTTTTCTTGATAACATTGTCATTTAAAAAAACAAGTATTAATCTAATAGTAGTAAAGTTGGAAAAAAAATGTAGTAAAAATGTTTCGTCAAAGCATGTGGCCCCGAAAAGCGTGGGGCCCAAGGCAGTTGCCTCGTTCGCCTTGCCCTAAGGCCGGTCCTGGACTACCAGTACCGAATGTAGAAGCTGATGTAGAAAATTGATTATGCTACAAGAATTTTGAACGTCTCTAGGAATCTTTCCGGGGGGGGGGGGTAGATGTTGTTTTTTTTTTAATTTAACTGACAATTAAGATACGAGCAATTTTGTTGTATTGTTGGAAGCCAAAGTAGTTTCTATAGATGAGCAGTTGAACTCATCATTTAGAAGAAAAATTCAAGAAAATCACAACAAACTGGGTCCCATCATTTCTACAATACTATTTTGCGGCATGCATAGTTTAGCACTTCGTGGAAAAGAATCAATTTCTGGTAATTTTTATGATCTTTTAGAGTTTGGTGTTAAATCTGGAGATGGTGTTTTTAAATTGGTTCTTGTAGTGTTAATTATATCTCAGCAGCTACGCAAAACACCATAATCGAAATTTGTGGATCTCCCTTGCGTGAAGACATTGATTGTGAAGCAAATAATTCAGTTGCATTTTCTATACTTGCCGATAAGACAACAGACATTTCAGTCATTTAGCGCTGTGGTTTCCAAAGTGGTCCGTACGGACCCCCAGGGGTCCGCGGTACCTTTCAGGGGGTCCGTGGAAAATTAAAGTTGATTTGGGGGTCCCTAAAGACGGCCAGGGGGTCCGCGCAAGGTTTAATATAAAATAATAAAACTTGATTAATTTTTATTGTTATGGAAATTAAAATAAATAACAATAAATAAAATAGTACTCTTTCAACTAATTAAATACCATCTTAGGTGCTATCAAGTCTTAGAGTACAATGTTGTTTTACCTAGAAAAGGTAGTAGAACTGAGGTAATTTCCTCAACTATAACCAATCAACATAATTGGGTTATTGAAAATTCAAGCAGCTGGCTTTATGCGTAAGAAATTTTAAATTCCAAGTAGGTCAGAGAAATACCAGTTTTTAACTTGAATCTATGACTACGAGGGTTGCAAGGTTGGGTTTTTTCAATGTGTATGGAAGTTATATTTATCTCAATTGTATCTTATCATCAAATATTATTTTCAATAGTGCTTTATTGCAGCATTCCATTTAAAACGTTAAGCATGATTAACAGTGGTTTGTTACAACACATAAGAGAATGAGTGAGCTCTGGGTCGGCTTTAGGCTATTTGAGATATGAGGGTCCTTTCGAAGTCAAGATATTGTATGTCAGTGATATGAAAAAATTTCAAGAAGGCCCCAAGCTTGATTAGCAAGATAAATTTAGTACTGAGTAAGCCGCAGAACAATGCCGACATAACAGTGTTGTTGAATATTTGAAGTATGGCTAAATGTTTGGAAACAGATACGAAATGTGAAACGTTTTTCAGAATTAAAAAGAACTTTTGAAGTTAAAGCAATACCCTTGAATTTCTGGCAACCTGTAACACATGAATTTTCAGTACAATGTGTCATTCATCGACATCATTTATTCGCCAAAAATCTTAGTGAACGTTTACATGGATCACTAGACTATGTCATTAGTGCAGTTAATAAAATTAAAAAGAATGCCTTGAATGAGAGATTATTAACTCAAAATTGTTTGGAAAATGAAGAAGACAATAATCGTTTACTTATAAAACAAGAAGTAGATCTACGTTGATTATTAACAAGAACGTATTTAAATCGATTTTATGCTCTCCTAGTGTTGGAATTCCTGGAAAGCAAAGACATTGATTTGCGACACAATTAATTTTTTTTTTAAATATGACGGATCATTTGTGAATGATTTATTTACCAACTTAAACGAAACTTTTTTGAAAATACAAGTAACCAATAAAATTTAATCAAAACTGAAAGCGTAATATTTGCATTTGTTGCAAAACTTTTTCTGTACAAACAAAACTTAGAAACAGGCGAATGTTCTCAGTTTATAAATCTTTCAAATTGCAAACTAGAGATAAAGATTTGCAGGCTTACTGTCAAAACTTAAGAGCTCTTCATGCAGACCTGAACCAAAGATTTGAAGGTATTCCTCACTTGGATATTTTCGAATGGCAGTTGAACCCTTTTGCGCGTGGACAAACTCAGATCCCAAACATAGATGAATCCATACTAATACAGGGGCAGCTAATTTAAATTAAAAAAACTTGAACCAATGTTTGAATTAGGATACGACAAATTCTGTTTACAAAATCAGATACCAATTTTATATCTTGCATTATGGGTTATTGTAGAGACATTGTCGACTGCTTTCCCATCTTCCTATTTGGTAAAACAAAGATTCAGTGCCTTATGAACCTCATCATAAAAAAACAGAAACCGAATAGAAATTGGAGCGCGTGGGGATTTGCAGTTGCTACTCTAAAACATTGATTCAGACATAAATACACTCATAAAATCACATCAGATTTATCAAAGTTATTAATCATGTTAAATTTTATTTTAAATAAAAGTTATAATTTCAATTATTACTTCACCCCGAATGTTGCTTTTGTTGGTTTGTAATTTTTTTTTGTACTATGCATTTATGTAGTTTTTTCACCTAGGGGGGGTCCGTGGGGGAAGTTTTGACTATAAAAGGGGTCCGTGGGTCAAAAAAAGTTTGGGAACCACTGATTTAGCGGATGTCACTTGGTGTTACGTTTGTCAAAGAACAAAATGGGAAAATGATGGTCACAGAAAAATGTATGGGATATGTTCCAAAATTGTCAATAGAACAGCTGAAGGTTTAGCCAACACCATCATAACAAATTCATTAGATATTTGGATTAGATATGACAAAACTTTTTGTCAAGGATACGACGGATGTACTACAAATAAGTCAATTATAGTGTTTTTCCGAAAAAATAATCGGCGAGGAATACTAGTTCCAAATGCTCCTTTGCTTTGTGAAACTAGATGGACACATAAATATAAAAACTTGCTGATTTTTGCTGAAAATGTGACAGAAATTGTTAAACAACTGGAATATTTAGAACAATGTGCAAGACGCAAGCAAGTTACACTCAGTTACTTTGTGCTGCAAGAACTGCTACAAATTTGTTGTTTGCTTAGTTATAAGTTTTATACAAAAATATTCACCAAAGCTACCCAAAAATTGCAGTCAGTGCATTTAGATTTACTGGCAGTACAAAAATACATTGAAGAACTGTTGACTACATCAGCTGTTGATCGACAGAATTGTGATGAGAGGTAGGCCTATAAGCATATGACAAAGGTGTCGGCATTCAACCTTCACGACAAGCTGGAAGACAAATGAGGATTATTTAAGAATAACTGTTTTTTGTACAGTACCTTGGTTCTATTAAGTCTATTATATCATCGCTGGAAACTCGTTTTTGTGTAGAAAAAAACCCATCATTTTCCCTTTTAGTTTAGCATCATTTTGTATGACAAAACTAGAAAGACTCACATTTAAGGATCAAGCCAGAGCAGAATATTACGCATTTGGCAATTTAATTAAGGAGAGTGAAACCTGGTATGATATATGGAAATGTAAAACTAGGGGGAAAACAGAAACAATGACTGTATGTTGGGTTTTAGATAATACCATTCCCCCCCCCAAAAAAAAAAAAAAAAAAAAAGATTAGGATGTCTTTTTGACAGCATTGGCTCTTCCAGTATCAACACGCACAATTAATAATATTATACTCTATTTTATTAGTATTGTAACTTTTCGACACTGAAATCAATATTTTAAAAATTACAATAATGTAATCAGTTATCGGGGCTGCCAACCGTCCGTAAATTTACGGACTGTACGTAAAAATTTATCGTAAAATTGCCTGTCCGTAAAATTCCGTTAAAAAAATTAAGACGCCCGTTTTAAAAAAAAAATTTTTTTTTTTAAATTAAAAAATTCACAAAACGTGGAATCTCAACGTTTAAAAAATCTGAAAAATTATGTTTCTGATATCTATTTTCTTGATTCAAAATTTAAATTTTAGTGGCATCGCGTGCTCTATTAATAAACCATAAGAGTTTTCTTGACAACTGACAACTACAAACTTTAAACCAGCGATAAATTAATTATTCATTGGTTATCAAACTAAACTACAGCTGTAAAAAGTAGATGCTCTTCGACTGTTGAAAAGTTTATGTTGCTGTTCTTGCATTTTATACCATTGCAGTCGTTGCAATCAAGAAAAGAATGCCTATTAGCAACAGAGTGCTGAAGCTAATGTCAGTACTAAAACCCACTAACAGAATATCGGTGGAACAGTCGGAAATTTTGGAACTGGCCCAGCTTTTTCCAAAAAATGTGTTTCCAGCAGATTTTGATTGTTTAGAGGCCGAGTTTATTGATTACCAAGTTGCGGATTTAAGCAATGTTAAGGCCGACTGATGTTATGGTGCTTTCTGACATCAAATCGGACAAATGACTAGAAAGTTTGAAAACAAATAGTACGGATTTCAGCTACTTTCGAAGTTTGCACAAACAATGCTGGTGCTTGCACATGGAACAGCAAAAGTAGAACGCGTTTTTTTCTGCTGTTAGTTTATTGAAAACCAACTAGAGAAAAAAATTGTCTATTCCAATGTTGGAAAGTTTACTGACTCTTAAAAATATACGGGAAAAATTACTCCCACAATGATCGACAGTGTAAATGTTTCGATGTATAATCATAAGCAGGGGCAGGAGAAATTAAACACTGGCAATGATGATGAATGCCATACAATAAACTAACGTTACAGAATATGAACATGGTAATGGAGACGTTCTCAGTGCTCATATGGATACTTTACATTTTTTTAGCTACAATACTTGGATTGTGCTTCATATTCGTTCGTTTTAAGGTCAACACTTTTTGCTAAATGTGTCCGAAAAAATTTGTTTTTGTCCGTAAATATTTTTGAGAGTTCCTATATTTGTCAGTAAATATTATTTTATTGAGTTGGCAACCCTGTCAGTTATACTTGCAGATATATTTTTTTATGCGTGATATATGTAGACTGTCTTCAATGAAATAAACTTTCAGGAAATTTAATTCACTTTTATTGTAACAACTTTATGCCATTTTCTAAAATTTAGGGCAAATTCCCCATTGCCCCCCCCCCCCCACTCCGAATGCGTCCATGCAAGGAATAAAAATATTTTAAAAAATATGTTTTAACAAAGCTATAAGTAAATGATTGTGTTTGCACGAGGGGCATGGTGTTCGAGTAGTAAGATGCTCGGCTGGATTACCGACGGTGACGATTTCAAATCTCAGCTACCCCTGTACCCGCAAATAAATGAAATTTCGGGGCAGTGCTTATTAATAAAAATTGTGAGGGGTTGATGGTGGGAAGAAAAAAATATTAATAGATTAAATAAATATTATATCTATAAATTTATTAGCCGGAAATTAGGACAAGCAAAAGACGACGCGAGAAATCGATGAATTATCCTCGGTATAAGTATCTAACAATCACTATTTATGATTGTCAAGCGGGGGTGGTGCAAGGGGGTAGCTCAACCGCAGTGCACACGTCTCGAGACGGACAATGCATCTTGCGTTCATTAAATTAGTGTTGTTCTCATATTAATGTTTGTGTTTGTTCGTTCCCCCTTTCTTTGCTCTATGACTATTTATGACAGGCGTCAGGCGCATTTTCAGCTTAGCATAACGCTAAAAAGCCTGAAATGGAGTGGAGTTAATTGAAATTGCATGCCTTCCGGAGGCTCCATGCAGGTTGGGCGCGCCTTCCCTGTCCACGGGTCGTGCCCCACGTCCACGACTTCATTTAAAGTTAATTTAAGTCATTAAAATTTTCAAATATCCCAGATATGTATTTCTCTTGAAAATGCATCAAATAAAGGGTTGCTGTGACTTTCGTTGGGGAAAGCAGAAGTCAAGACAAAAACTATAGAAAATTAAAAGGGTTTGATAGGAAAAGGACTATCTAATTGGGTAACGCCCATCTAATCCGGAAATATTCGCTGAAAACCCGTGATGCATTCCATATTTACGGAAATAGCCGATGTCTTGATCTCTCTGCATCTATTGGCTGATTGTGACGTCAGCTGACTTTGCCCCACTTCGTCATCCAGAATTTACAAACAAACAAAATGGAGGAAGGCTCTGACTCGTCGATACAGGTGCTCCGTGAATCTTCAGCTGACAAAGAGAATGTTTCATCATATGAGCCTCCGAACAAAAAAATGAAAGTATCTGATGTGCATGTTGATGGCAAGCATAAGCTTGAAGATCGACTTAGCGACATTCTTTGTTGTGCAGTGTGTTTAGATCTCCCCAAAACATGTTATCAGGTAAGTCGCTAGTCCTTGCCTACCTCACCTACTAACCCGACCTTAGTCTAAGTCACTCAAGTCATAGTCGACATAATCAAGAGTCTAAAAGACTGCAGCAGTGTATAGTGATGTGGCATTGACCTTCAAGGGCAACTCAATTTTTTTTTAAAGTAGAAATTCCAAAAGCAAGGGCCAAAAACATTAAAAATGAAAATTGCAGTAGTAGTAGTAGTAGTAACCAGTAGTCAGTAGTAGTTTATTAGTTTATTACTTCGTTAGTAATTAGTAGTAGTTGTTATAGATGTAAGTTAAAAAATATGTTAACCTACCTTAAGACTTAAGTAAGAAAAAAAGTCAAGCTTGAAAGCCCAACCCTTACCTGCCTTAACTTTTAAGTTATTTTTGCCTTAGTGATTAATAGTGGCCTTAGCCTTAGGCCTTAGTCTTAGTCCTTACTTGAGTGGGTCATGAGCATAATAATTAATCAGACTTAGGTTAAAGTGCATTGTAAAAATGAGAATTTAATTAAGTAATATCTATGTCTGAAGTAAAGAATACATGCTAAAAAGTATAGACTTAATTCGGAAACTTTCCTTTTACTGACAAGACTGAATTTAATTGCCTTTACTCGATATGGACAATATGGTAATAAGTCACGTTTGTTGCCAAGAAATGTTATAATAACATGACAAGAAATAATTTAACGATATGTCACATAACTGTAGATAGAGATATGTATACATTCACTTCTAAAAAACTTAAAAATAAACAAAGCTACTGGCCCAGATGAATAGTCTGCCAGGTTACTAAAAGAATTAAGCAATGAACTGTCCACAATCCTTGAAGTTCTTTTTCAAGCCTCTCTAAACCAGGGTAAAATTCCCCAAGATTGGAAATTAGCCATCGTAACTTTACTCTTTCAGACCTTTATCACTCACTAGTATCACCTGTAAATTAATAGAACACATAATCTATATTAGAATAATTAACCACCTTGACAAATATAATGCCCTATGCCCATATCAACAAGGCTTTAGAAAAAAAATAATGTGAAACACAATTAATAGGTCTAATATATGATCTATCAAAAGGCTTAGATTATAATGATCAAATAGAAACAATATTACTAGACTTCTCAAAAGCATTTGACAAAGTTCACCACCTTAGTTAACTTAAAAAACTTAAATACTTTGGAATCTCAGGTCCCTTACAACACTGGATCTAAGACTTCCTTTTGGGTAGGGAGCAAACTGTAATAATAAATGGATCTAAATCTGCATCAATAAAGGCTAAATCAGGCGTTCCACAAGGAACTGTGCTAGGTCCCTTAATCTTTTTAATTTATATAAATGATTTACCCAACATCTCAACAGGAACAAAAGTTAGGTTATTTGCTGATGATTGTATAATCTATAGAACAATTAAATCAGAACAAGATAGCAAAATTTTACAAAAAGACTTAGATGAATTAATAAAATGGGAAACTAAATGGAGTTTGTCTTTCCACCCAAAAAAGCGTCAATTACTAAGACCAACAAAGAAAAATAAAAATAAATTCAAAATATATCATTCATGAAAAAGAAATAACCCAAACTAATGATGCAAAATACTTAAGAATCATAATAAACGAGAAACCATCATGAAACCCCCAAGTCAATGAAGTTATTAAAAAATCAAACAAAACCTAAAGTTTTATGAAAAAGAAACTTTTACAAATGTAATAAAGATATAAAACTAAAATGCTACCTCACCCTGGTGAGACCTATACTAGAATATGCATCTTCTGTATGGGACACATGCACCAAAAAAAAACATTGATAAACTAGAACAAATTTTTAAAAAAGAGCTGTCAGATTCATTACTGGAGAATATTCAAAACTGACTAGCGCAACACCATTAGTTAAATCATTAAACCAGGAAACACTAGACGATAGAAGAACCAAGAGTAAATTAGTAATTATACATAGAGCGATTAATTCTAATTTAGAAATACAAAACAAAGATAACTTAGTACAACCATCAGATAGACATAAGGATAAAAACACCTCTCTAATTCTGTTTGCAAAAACAAACACATACAAGTTTTCTTTTTTCCTGTCTGGAATTCGAGCGTGGAATTGGTTGCCTGAGGAAACCAGGAAAGCCAACACTTTATCATCATTTAAAACTCTAATAAGGGTGTGTGACTAGACCAAACCATAGATAAACATAGGATGCAATAATCTTCTGTTTAGAAGGATCGTCTGTAAAAGATAAGATAAGACTATTTGTTTTAACAATTTTTTAAAGGTAAAAAAGTTGACAAAAACTTAAAATGCAAAAAAATGTAAACTTTTTAAAAAAAATCTAAACCCTTTGCCTTTGGCCGTTTTGACGGGTCACCTTATTTTAAAATGGTAAAATAGTAAAATCGCTTTTAGTCAATGCAAGTTTCCTTGCCATGTAGCTGATTTGCCACCTCTTTTTTTCCTCTTTTTATATTGAATTTTTTTTATTTTTTCTTGTGATTTTAATGTTGAACACAATTAAATGTTTGAAAGGTCATCTTATTTCAGGCAATGGAATTCATACTCACAGCACTATTTTTCATCGACACTACAACACTTCTTTTGATCAAGGCTACTCTTTAAAACTTTTTATTGTCAGAAATTACACCCATTTTTTAAAAAAAGATATCGTGGAACAAACACATTATACAGCATTTAAAAAGACACATTTTAAGGTGGAAGGTCTTAGTGGGGCTGATTTTGCTCTAGCTATGTTACAGTCAAGGACCTACAAACAAAAATCCTTCTCACTCCTGAAGAAAAAAGCCATAATTTTTTATATTCAGATGTAAAACGGGGCATCATAGGCTGATAAAATTTGATTCTTTTATTTCCAGTGCAGCAATGGGCATCTTATGTGTGCTGGCTGCTTCAACCACTTGTTAGCAGATGCACGCATTAAAGATGAAACTGCAACCTGCCCAAATTGTCGATGTGAGATAAATCGCAATGTCTGCATCCGCAATTTAGCGGTAGAAAAAGCAGTGTCAGAGCTGCCATCTGACTGCGCCTTCTGTAACCAGAAACTTCCACGTTACCAGTTGGATTATCACCAGAGGGAGCTGTGTCAGGAGAGGTAAGGTCACTCTCGGGTAAGCTATCATGCCTCACCCTCAATTGTTTAACTAACTTGCTTTTCTTTTTCAGGCAATATAAATTCAGCAGCTCTGCCAGTCTTAGATAGGCTGTCAAAGCTGGGGTACGCGCATGTTTGATGGGGATTTTCCAAACGTGCGGGTGCAGGCAGCATGGCAAGGGTTCCTAAACATAGATAGGATTTTTTTTTTCCCCCATGACAGACTGGCGGGCAGCTGAGCCATGTATTTCTAATCAGAACCACACTTGTTTTGTTTTTCTATTGTTCAAGCAGGCAGATTTTCTTTGCAGCAGGAAGTGTCAGTTTCAGGATAGCGGAACAAATCCCAAGTTGCAGGTTGAAGAAGAAAAAAAAGTGTGCCATACCTAAAGTTGTGGTTGTTTCCTGTGAAGGCTGTATCAGTTCACACATGAAACAGTTCCTCATCTCTTGATTATATGCGGCAAGTATCTTTCTCTCTTTGTCATGGGTCTGTGGTGTTTTATCAGTATAAAGTGAGTGCATGGTGAATGGATGCTAAGATCAGATTATGGTCATGAAAGAAAGATTGCGAATGGCATTTTTAAAAGGAATTTATAGATGGGTTTGATAAGGGTTTTACAAGATTTCATTGATAAATTTTGGGGTTTTAACTTTGGGATTATAGAAGGGTCTGGGGCTTGTAAAATAAGGAGGGTATTTTAAAAGATGATTTAATATTAGTCTTTTACGCCAACTCAATACTTAATTTTTATACTTAGCTAATTTAATTTCTTTAAAATGATTTTGAACTTTTGCTAACATTATATTTTTTTTTGTTCAACACTGTTGTAATTGTTTGTTTGGGGCAAGTGAATATAGAAACTATTCAGGTCATTGTCTTATCATTGGCAATTGATCGGAAGTTACATTTTCTATAAAACAGTGATGACCATTCTAAAAATAAGCTCAATTCTTTTTTTCACTATTAACCTTCTAGATCAAAATTTATTACATTTTTGTACAGCTGAATATAATTGTAACATATTCACTTTCCAAAAAATTAGCCATTTTTAGATGGTCTGTAATGTCACTGCTCCGCTGTTTTTTTTTTTGTTTTTTTTTTGTCTCTTTTTTTTTGTCAGTCTTGTTTAAATCTATTCAATCAGTCTTTCCTTATGGTCTCTATCTTGTATGTTTTTGTTGAGTGACTTGGATTCTTCTTGAGTACAAAATTTACAATAGGTAATCTTACAGTCTATAGAACTTATTGGCTAGTTACCTAGAAAAACAATTTTTGTAACATTTTCAGACATTTCCAGTTATGATGATGCATTATGACATGTATTATAATTTATAATGATGATTTTTAATAAGCTGAGACTTTAAAAACTTTTAGGTTTTTCCTGGTCTGCTCATGATTCCAAAACCTTGAGAAAAATCCTTTTTATATGGTTTTTATCATTGCAGCAATGGTATCCATCCAAGATAAAAAGTAGAGTGTATCCTGAATTTATATCATTGCATATCAGTTTCAAGTGATATGTCAGTAAGGATACTAAATCAGAGTTCCCTTTTGTGAATAAATTGCTCTTCTGACATGTAGATATCAGAAAAAAATATCAATAAAACAATATTTTAAAATATTTTTGCCTCTTTATATTTTCAAAGCAGCTAATGGTTATATCAAAATGATTGATAGAACAACAGACCCGTGATGTCCTTTTGTCTATCTTTTAAAAAGTGGTGTTTATTTCCTTTTGTTGCATTTCCATCCAGTTGTTTTTTCAGGTCATCTTAGACCCAAAAGCCTGACCAAAAGTGTGAGAGCTCTTGCTTGGTAGCTACTACTTAAAGATCTTTCCTATACAACATGTTACGAGGGCTTTCATTAGCTCCTCATACCATTTTGTTCAGAAAGTTTCATCAAGATAGTTGTGTAAGTATCACTTTTCCCATTAACTTGATTGCCAAGTAAGTGTGAAGCTAACAGACCCCCTTCTACTTATTACAGGCCCTGCTCATGCCGATACTCTCGAATCGGTTGCCACTGGGAGGGTCCCTTTCATGAAGTTGCTGATCATGAAAGTAACTGTGCCCATCCAATGAAGACTGGAGAGGAAGTGATGGGGGCGCTGGAGCTCATTGACGCCCGGCAGCAAGAGGAGCAGAAGCTGTACAATGACATCTTCTCTCTGCTCTCATTTGAGAAAATCACATTTAATGGTAAATAACAATAACTTTAGTGCATGCTTGAAAAATAATTTTATTTAAAATAAGTCAAATTTAATGGTAATTGGCAATAACTTTAGTGCATGCTTGAAAAAATGTTTTATTTTTTAAAAATCAAATTTAATAGTAATTGGCAATAACTTTAGTGCATGCTTGAAAAAACGTTTCATTAAAAAATGTGAGATCTTCAAGATTACATTAGCTTACATTTTATCAAAGCTGTTTTCAGCCTCAAATCTTTCATTTAGATTATAAAAATTTGTTTCAAATTTAAAAACAGATGTTTAAGCTGGCCTGGGTGCTGGGTAGGTAGTGACTAAGAAAGATTGATTTACAATTCAGATTACCAGTATTCAATCATGCATATGATTAATGCAATCATATGTGAAATTCATCTTAATTTCTTTATTGCCACATCAAAAAATTTGATGGAACTGTATTTTATGTAAGTTACCTTTGCATTAATTAATTTTCAGATCTCCAATTAAAACCATTCCGCACTGATGACTTCATTACCCGCCTCTACTATGAGACAACACGTTTCACAGCATTTAACCAGCAATGGGTCATAAGAGCAAAAATTAATTCGGATCACAAGAACCCAACTCACACAGTCAATAGATCATTATCTTACCAGCTTGTTGTCAAATCAAAATTGACCGCTCCTGTAAGTTGAAAATATGATATGGCATCAAAACACCACAATTGTTTTATAGCTGCAACACTTACTAGAGTATTTTAATATGTTGTGTTGTTTTATATTTAAGGCAGTAGTTATGACCCTGTTAGGGTAATAAAAATAGTGTCAATGGTGTATTTTTTAATGCCAAGATAAAGAGGAAGGACTTAACTCATATTTTTAGAAGACTTATTAGCAGAGCAGCTTAGTAAAATATACACATCAATACTAAAGAAAAGTTGACCTCATACATTTTTTCAAAGACATTTCATAATAGCTGAATTTTGGGTTTGATATGCAGCAATTTTCAGCACTCTTGTTACTTATTAAGAGATCTTTAGTTTCAGCCAGACATACAATCAACTATCAATTCCAACTGACCTATTTTCATATCCAATAGATCAAACAAAATATTGATTGTTTAAGATATAAAGTTCTAAACTGTTAGGCAAAAAGTGCGTTGTTTATCAAATATCCACTTTATTGATAGATGATGATGCATTTTCTTGCCTTGAGTGGACCATTTGGTGGCATAAAGATGAAGTCCAAAGTCTACAACTATGAGTTCACTGGAGATCTGGTAGAGACAGAATATCTGGACCTACCCATTGATTCTGCTGAGTGCAACAGGCTGCTGGCCTCCAAGACCATCAATTTCAGGCTTGTCATGTTCCTGGTCACTAAATAACCAGGAAAGTAAATTGCTGAATAAATTTACATGAATTGTGCCAGTACTTCAATTTTTAAATATTGTAAATACAAAAAATTCACTAGAATGCATTGTTTTACTTCTCAGAGAGGTTGAGGGAGGTAGATGTTACATTTTTAGACTTGTTTCTAAACATGTCTATTTTTAATGGTTTTTAAAATGGGAACATCACATGGGTAAATGCATGGAAATAAAATATTTGAGCTTTTATTTTTCACATATGCCTGATTTAAACTGAATGTGATTTCTTATATTTGTGATTTTCTTTTCTAATTCCATTAAATTAAAAATAATTTTTTAAATTTTAACTCAAGGATATTTTTTTTTTTAGATTGCTAAGTGGCTCATCATGTATTGTGGCTTTCTTTGTTTGCTTGTAATACTTAAATAGCAGATTTTTACTACTAACAGATTTTTCAAAATCTACTTAGGCTTTTTAAAAAAATGACATTGAAAAAGCTTTTATTTAAGATAAACATTTATACAAGGAGTCTTCAAAAAGTACAAAATTCCATTTATATAAGCTATATTGTGTTTATTTTGAAAAACTCGTTTACATTTTACAAACGCTGGCATTGAAAAATCATTGAACCTTTCAAAAACTATGTAATATTATATGGTTTAATTGGGTAAAATCTTATTTTTTAATGAAAATAAGTTTATGTGCTGTCTTTAGCTTTGCTAATACATCTCATAGTAGAAGTTAGACAGTTCCCAATTTTACTTTGTAAAATAATATCCACTTCTCCTAATTATAGTCTTATGCTCCTTCAAAAGAAAAGAAATTTGCATTATTTAAAACTTTCTCTATCTGGTCATCTTGTCTATTAAAGATATTTTTAATTAATTTTATTTCAATCAAATTTTGATGTGTGCTTTTAATTTTTCTGATAATTTGGACACCCCTAAATGTCTTTTCCTTTTTGCCTTGATTAAATTCTTCTGCCCCAGAATTTAAATTTTCATCATTGGATAATTGGAAATTTTAATGATGTAATATAAAACCCCTGATACATATATAAATACTCAGAATATTATCTACATGGAATAATATTGAACTTTTCTTTTTCAATTGCATTAAGATGCATTGCAAATATTTTAATACATATTGAAACTGAATTCCTGGATGACCTTATACTGGTGACAAATTCATGTGTATAACATATTTGTTGTTAATTTTCTTGCATGCTGTGATTGAAGCTTAAGGGAACTTAAGAATCAAAGGTAACTTAAAAAGTACATGTAATTTCAAAACTTTTTTTAAAATATATTTTTATACTTACATTGGTCAGAAGTGTAGTCAGGTTTGAAAAATTGCTAATCTATGACAAAGTTTGATGAGCATTTTATTTTTTGCTCCATCTTAACACTACATATTTTATTGTTAGTCTAATTTTTAATCCCTTGCATTCTCCAAAGTAGTTTCAGAATTTAAAAAATGTAAAATTATATACCTTGCATTCAAAATAGTATTTCTGATATAGTTTTACCAGGTCTTCTTATTTAGTAAAAAAATTGTTTAAATTTAGAATTTAGCAGCAAAATATTTCTTACATATACATGTAGTAATAAATAAAAGAGACAAGTAAGGTCTTTCCCCTTACAATGAATATCCAAAATCTATTAGCCTTAACTGTCTCTTGTCAACAACAATGATATTTTTTTTTATATATAGCCTTGTTCAGTTGTTCATAATTATTCTATGTGGTTGATTGTCATGTCCTTAACTATTGACTAATTACTTCAATTAAACTTAAACATAATTAATGTTTGTATTAATTTTAGACTAGCCCTGCTAATATAAACACCAAACCTACAGTGTGTTAAATATTGTCTATCAAGAAAGAAAACAAATGAAATAGCAGGAATAGTATGTATTTTCTTTAAGTAGATATAAAAATGTATAAAATACAGTCAAATTTTATATCAACCTTTAGACTGAAAAAATATTGCTCGTGAAAATCAAATTGCTTAAAATTACTCTAAGAATTTATGAAAGACTATGGTTTGTAATAGTTCGTATAAAACTGTCAAATTTGATCTGTATCCTCTCTGTCCCCAAGAAAGTTTTGAATGTTTTAAAACTTGTGTTATTACTTTTAGAATTTATTATATCTGGGTTTAAAGGGAACAGATGTTTAGGTAGATCACCTTGTAAAATAATGAACTTTGTTTTTCGTAATTAGAATGTAAAGATTTTCAATTTCGTTAATCATCATGGTTTGTTGATTTTACTGTTAAATGAAAAATCTCTTACCTCATTTTATTTAATTAAAAGATTTAGTTTCTATACCTTATTTAGCAGTGATTATACTTATGTTAAAATTATCATTCATCTTGTCTTATCTATACAGACGCTCCTTCTATACAGAAAGATTATTGCATCCACAGACCGTGTCGGTCTGTTGGCAAGTGAAACAGTGTTCACAGGCCACTGCTATGTGCATTCCACGAATAACTAAGCACCTTTATTTCCCTTATGAGTGTTAGGTACCACTTCAGAGCTGGGTGGACTCAGGGATGTCCTAAGCTCTGGGAACAAATCTTTGCCTTCACATGGATTTGAACCGGTGGCCATCAATACACCAGCTGAGCACTCGACCTCTGAATAATCAAATGATAATTTTCAAAAATTATCAAACAAAACAAAATTCCAAACATGCCAAGCTTGAAATATTCTCCTAAAATTCAATCAGCCCAATACATTTATGGCATGTCATAAAGTATAGATAATTTTTAGGTCATTTTATTAGGGCATTACTTTAATGATATTTTTATAATCTCTATTTATATCTGATTTTTATTTGTAATACAAAAATAAAAAAAATTATCATGCTTAAAAGATGTTTTAAAATATGTCATTTTACACCCCAAATAAATTCACATTAATAAATGTTTCTTTAGAAATAAGACCAGTGGTATTTGTTACTTTAGGTTGTTTCTCAAATAGTTAAGTGCTATCTGGTAATAGAAATTCAAACACATCAAACAACTTGATTCTCTTTATATTTACACAGCCTAGACCAGGGATCAAACATGTACATATGTAGTATTTGTATAAATGTATATAGAGCAGACAAAGAAGTTGTTGTTTAGTCATGGATTTTAACAAAATTGTCATGCTGCTTTTAGCTTTCATAAAAATCAACACTATGCATAATTAGTGTCACCTTCCTGTTTTTAAGTGTTACCTGTTGCCTAATACCCTGGTGTCTGCCTCTGAAATCCTAAAATTTCATTCACACCTACAAGTTTATCAAATAAATTTTTACATTACTATTATTATTAAATATTGAAATTATGACCACTAAAAAATTAAGGAGCTTAATTGATCAGTAACTCAAATTTAGCCATTTCATATAATTTATGTAGCAGTTGTACCAGTATGAAAGTTTTGTCAAATTTTCAAATAATTTATTTAATCTAGCTTTCAAAATGTACATTCAGAGAAAGTGGAGTTTATCTTGAACTATTTTAAAAATAATTTGAATATGACTCATGAAACTTAAGTTTAGCTGCATCATCAAGATTTAGAGAAGTGAATAATAAAATCTTTAAAACAGTAAATGGATATTGCATTAAAAATTTATGTTTTTGTGAAGTTTGTATTGTCAATTTTTATACAAATTTATTTAGATAAAAATTATTTTTAAAATTGAAACTCAATGTTTTATAGTGCTGACATACACAATCAAATTTTTTTTAAAAAACATGATTATAAGAGATACACTTTGCAGAAAATAACACACTTTTTTGAAAAAGAAAGTAGCTAGGAAAACAAAAATTCTTAAGACCTTATTCTTAGTTATCCATTTTGTGGGAGATCTTGTTTACATGCATTTTGTCCTCTCACATTTTAGTTGATGTGTTCAGCTCACAAAGACTATCATTGTTGACAGACTTGCTGATGGAATGGTGTTGATGTGTTCAGCTCACAAAGACTATCATTGTTGACAGACTTGCTGATTGAATTGTATTGATGTGTTCAGCTCACAAAGACTATCATTGTTGACAGACTTGCTGATGGAATTGTGTTGTGTTCAGCTCACAAAGACTATCATTGTTGACAGACTTGCTGATGGAATGGTGTTGATGTGTTCAGCTCACAAAGACTATCATTGTTGACATACTTGCTGATGGAACGGTGTTGATGTGTTCAGCTCACAAAGACTATCATTGTTGACAGACTTGCTGATTGAATTGTATTGATGTGTTCAGCTCACACAGACTATCATTGTTGACAGACTTGCTGATTGAATTGTGTTGTGTTCAGCTCACAAAGACTATCATTGTTGACAGACTTGCTGATTGAATTGTGTTGATGTGTTCAACTCACAAAGACTATCATTGTTGACAGACTTGCTGATTGGTGTTGGTTGGAAAGCTTAAATGATACTTTCTTAATATTTTATCCCTCATAAAGACAAATGTGTATACAACTTTACATAAAAATGTGTATCAAAAAAAGAACGAGGATGAAGCTGCACTGAATCAGTAAAACTTTATAGATTGAAATTGGTGAGATGCTTTACAAATATGACTCAGTGCTAAAAGAACCTCTGATGACACAGGTGACATGTACATCTACTATTGAAAGTGGTACAGTAAAAGATACAGTTTGTGAAGAAATGGTTGACATATTAGATGTTCTGACGACCCAGAAAGGAAGATTTCAAACAAAGTAAATGAATGGGAAAATAAGTATAACTTCTTTCCAGTTCTTTAAGATCTTGATATCTTGACTTAAAGGTGATTTTTTTTTTTCATTGATATACTGATACAACAATAAATATGACAGTATAAAAAGAGAAAGTTGGTGGGAGGTTCAGGCTCAAAACTCCCTGTCAGATTAACTAAAATGATGTGCATGCAGTGGCCTAGCTAGGTGGGGGGGGGGGGGGGGGGTTCGCCCCGGGCGGCACTCATTCAAAGGGCGGCGTTTGTGAGTTTTCATTAACGGATTCGTGCAACATTTGTTTTATTACATAGTGGTTGTTATAACTAACGCAAAACCGTTTTAAAAAATTAAATCGCTCAAAAAAAGGTAACCATTTGTTTGGAAAATCAAGTGGTATACATCTAAGATGGCGCTTTTATAAGAAAACTGCACAAAAAACAGTAACACATCACAGTTGTTCCGAAAATTTGTACTTTTAATATCACCACGACAGTTTTAGCTTGGAATTTCGACATTCGCAGAATGCTGCGCTTACAAGTACCTACATGACATGGTGGTTCGAATATTGTGTTTAACTTGCAAGTACTAAATTACATTGCTGTTTAAGGTTTCATAAAATTCTTGCAAGATAACTTATTAATAATTTAATATACTTTGTTTTTATTGCATTAAAGTAGAACATATAGTCTGTGTTTTTCATTAAAATAAGGCCATTCATTGAAAATGAACGGTTATTAATTTTTCCCTTTAGTAAAAACCACAATAACAGATAAAAATACATACTTAAAAATTTCAAGCGTCTTGAAAAAATGTACAATTGAAGTAACTAGTAAAACCAGATCAGATGCTGGAATTTTATTCAGTTCAATGCAATCTTTTTCGTTTCTATGCTTCAATTTATGGGAACCCGACTTTAAAAAAAAAATTAATTTCATGCAGCAAAGATTTGTGCTAATACAGAAAGCTGTTATAGAGAGCTAGAGTTATTATATGAACAAGTTAGAAGGAGAAAAATATGAGTGGGGAAAATTCAGAAGACGTGGTTCTATCTCTAGAGCAAGAAATGCAACGAGAAATCTTTTATCCATAGATATTATTATAAAAGAAAATAAAAGAACGCAGTGATGAGTTGCATGTCCTTGCAAGAAAATATTCGTGTACAATACCATCTAACCCACTGAATGAAGAATTTGAAATAAATTTCAAATAAATTTCTTTATTTACATTAATAAAGAATTGTTTGAGATTGAAAGAGAAAGGATCCAGGTTTTTATGGCAGTACACGGGGCCTGTCTTAGCTATTACGGGACCCTATGTGGGATGTGGTGGTCGAGAGGTAGCGCTCTCGACTGTCATACTGATGGTCACGAGTTCGAATCCACACGAAGGTGAGGAATTGTTCTCGGGACCTGGGGAATCCCCGAGTCACCCAGCTCCGAATGGGTACCTAACTAGACAATAGTTAGGCGGCTGGGGTAATAGGCGTGGAACCGTGGCCTGTGACCGCTGCATCACTTGCCAACAGATCATCTCTCATGGTCTGTGGACGCAATTATCTTCTGCATAGAAGGAGCGTCTGTATGTCCCAGTTTGGATAGGGATAAGGTATTAATAAGTGAACATTAAGAAAGGTGGGTCCTATGAAAGGTTGCAGGGTCCTAAGACCAGCCCTGGCTGTACCTACACTACAAGAAGAAGCATTATGTTAAAAAAAAAGGGTGAAAGGAGCGTCTCCAAACTGAAGTTGATAAAAAAAAATTATATTCGCTCCACAATAAGTAACTAAAGACTACAAAATCTTGCAATATTCTCCACACAATATATTTTTAACATAATAATAATACTCTATTTTTCTACTATGAAAGTTAGGTAAGTAAGTAAATGTATAGATAAAAAAAAACATATGTTTATATACTGATGTAGATTTTTATACAATTTCTTTTATATTTAAAAAATCATATTTTTATAAATAAACAGTAAAAGCTATCAATTGTTAATGTTTTTTTTTTTGGGGGGGGGGGTATTTGGAATATCTTTTCTTTCTCGGGGGGAGGTGGAGCGACCCTTATAACTTTCTTGTGGCCTTCAAAACAATTATCTTGTATTTTTATGTTTTAATTAGGCCTATAGGTAAATCATCTTATGTGGCCTCTTTTACTACTGCTTACATAAATAGGGCAATGTACTGTGTTTCAAGTAACATTATTTATTCAAGTTTATTAATTTATAAAAATCATCATATAATTGACTTAAGGGGCCGTCCATAAATGACGTCAGGTAATATCGGCTGATTTTTCACCCCCTGTCCCCTAGTCACACGGCGTTATGTAACGAAAACTTAGACCCCTTCCTCACTGGGACGTGACAAAGATCCCCACCCCCCATTCAAGCGCTTTTTTTCTATTTGAAAATCAGCGTGTTTAAAATAATATATATATATTATTTTGTTTGTTTTTGTCATTTAGATATGTTTTTAGTTTAAGGCTGCACTCTAAAGATGTAACACGCCTGAAACCACGAATAAAGTGTCGGTAATCATTTAAGTGGATTAAAAAAAAAAAAAGTTGCGCGTTTTGAATGACGTAATATGTGTGTGTCCCCCCCCCCTTTTTTCTTCTTTTTTTTTATACGGTGCGTGACGTCATTTATGGGCGGCCCCTAAAAGGGCGGCATATTAAAGACCGCCCCGGGCGGCAAAAGTTCTAGCTACGCCACTGATCGGACTATCTCTTTTTCATTAATTAATATCAAAATCAAACTAATATTAATATTTAAATTATTTATTACATGTGTTACATAGGTTTTTGTCATTTATTATTAGTCATTGCGAAGTATTCGTATTTTGGGGCAACTTTGTACACTTTTACATAGTATAGCAATGAATGTTATAGCAACTTTATTTTAATTTTAACTAGAGCTGTTATCGATTAATTTAGATTTAACCGTTAACTTTTGGAAAAATTACCGAATAGTTAATCGAGAATTTTGATTGAAGCTAAAAATGAGATGTATGACGTCATTAAACTGAAAATTTCAAGGGAAGTAACAAAATCAGGCAATTGACATGGACATGTTTTGATTTAATTTAAATATAAGTAGTTCAATAGTTCAATATTAATGTCAATGAATTTAAATTTTACTTTTGTTAATAAAGTAAAAGTTAAAAGCAATGTTTACTTTTTTATACCACTTTCCTTATAAAATAAAATAGCTAATTTTAAAGTTAACCCTTTAAAAATATTTTTTAAAATTAATAATTAATTAATTATTTATTAATAAATCGGTTCAGGTATTTAAATGATGTCCTTAATTTTACTCGCTATTTTATCGATTAAAAAATTTTAATTGATAAAATTTTTACCGATTAATCGAGAAATTAATCGATAATTTCTGCAGCCCTAATTTTAACCTATTGATTGATGCTCTGTCTGCGTTCAGTTTCAGAGTAAAATTATTATTTTATAAGCCATCTTAACGTGAAATTTAATTAAGCGTTTAATTTAATCTTCTGTACAGAAGGAGCGTCTGTGACATACAAGATAAAATAAGGGGATTTAACCCATGACTTCTATTATTTTATTGCTGCTGTACTGCAGAAAACAAACAAAATTCAGAGCCAGAGCACTGCCAAAACAATCAATAGAATTCTACATAAATCCAGTAACCATGAACTATTTTGAATTATTGTCATTGAAATCAACAGGATCGATATTTATTTCAGTAGCATAACTCTTAATATTAACAGTGAACAATTCGGAGACTAAGTGACTAAGACTAAGATTGTCTTGCTAAAACTTGCTTAGCTTCTAATTCTAAGGCCCAGGCCCAAAAAAATGCCAAGGCTTCTTTAACTTTTTTCGGCACACCGCCTTACCGGCGTATAGTATAAAGTTAATTTAGTTAAAAAAAAGTTTTAATTTTAAGTATAAGTTGTACAACTAATATTCATAATGATATTTTTTTGGTTCCTATTTAAACTATTTTTTTAATCGGAGTGTAGTCTACTGACTACTGCTACGACAAAGTAACGGCAGACAACCCGCGCGGATGTGGCTGGTGCTACGACATGTCATAACGCCAGCAACATCCGCCCGGGTTGTCTGCCATTACGACAAGTTACGACATGTCGTAAATAGGCCTGTCAACGGGTACCCGGTACCCGTTGCCATCTGATTACCCGGGTAGTAAAATTCCGCCCGGGTACCCGTGAAAATGTAACTACAATGTCTATATTAACGGAGGCAAAACTTCGGCTCCCATACGGCTTTTTTTTTTCCGAAATAATTTTTCAAATGAAAATGTTTGTTTGAAATAAATGCAGAAAATTACATCTAAGGAGAAATATGTCAACGGGAAATGTATTTTGGCACATCTTTTTTTCTCTCAACATGAAACAGAAATTGCAAACACAAAAAGGTTTTGGCGCTTTAAAAGAATCATATAGATAAGGAAAATAAAAGTCCTCTGCCAAAAATAATGATGTTAGTATTTTTAGAGATAAAAGCAGCTGTTTGTTAGTAATAAAAAAAAATCCCCTCTGTGACAGTAACTTCGCTTTGAAATACGCAGATTGATACTAGTACTAGCTAATGTTGTTTATCTACCCCCCCCCCCATCCTCCCTTCATTCATATAACCCACACCCCTTTGCATTCGCTTGTGCTTCTTGTGTGAATTAACACGTGTTGACCTAGAAAAACTGATGTACAAGGTTGTCAGTATTGAAAGTTAATAAATTAATCACTTACTAACAATTTCAAATGGGTAAGTCGTCGGCCGTGGGGCGGGACTGCATAGAGATGAATGAGGCCGTGTTTGGTTTTGTTAATAAAAGTTACTTTGAAATACGCCGACATAGGATTTCCGACTGTAGACGTTGTTATCTTCCCCCTCTCCCCCCCCATTCGATTGTGTTTTGCGTGTTCGTTACCACTTGTGCCTCCAATTTAAAAAAATATAATACACCAAAATTTGTAATTTTTGTAAAGTAAATAAATTAGTTACTAACAGTCTAATAGATGTGTAAGAGGCCATCCAATATGGTCCATAATGACGTTTTGCATCTAGGGAGGAGGCGATCACACATTTGTGACGGGGGGGGTGTGTGTTTAGAAATGTGACATCAAAACGTGCAACTTAAAATGAAAGTTCCACTTAAAAACTTGAATGCTTACAATTTATTTATTGACGATTTACATGGATTTACACATGTATCGATTTAATAGAGTTCAACTTCACATTAAATACAAACTTAATTGACAAGAAAGTTATTTCACAAATGCTATTTTCAAAAAGGAGGTGCGGCTTTTATGGGGGTGGGGGGGCCGGCTGCAAATCTTTGTTCTAAGGGAGTTCTAAGTTTTTGTGACAATGGCGGGGGGGNGGGGAGGGGTATAAATTGCCCAAAATCACGTGGCGTCACTTTTAGACGTTGGCTGTGCGGTTAGTGTGAGAAATAAGATGCATGGAAAGTGGCTAGGTTGCATAGTATAGCTGTATGACGGGGAAAATTATGTGATGATTTGAACGGGTAACCCGGGTACCCGTTCGAAATTTGGACGGGTACCCGGGCAACATTTTTCAACAAAATTGACAGCCCTAGTCGTAAACAATTTTCTGTATTTCAATTATGCTATTAATAATACTTAAATACTAAACTATAGTATAGTTCTCATAATGAAATATCATGATCACTAATCACTAGATAAGCTTATTAATGAAGTTTAAAGGTGTAAGTTAAAAAAAAAAATCTACATTGAGCCATTAAATGAAAAACATTTATTAATTAAAAAAATCATACTTTCTCAGCAGCTTCGCTAGATCAAGTGATAGTCCAGTTGCTTCGAAAATGATATGACACTATTGATAGCGGGATCGAATCCCGCTGCTGTAATGTTTTTATTTTTAATTTCATTTATTATTTTTTTTTAAAAATCATAATCAGTATGCTGATAATTTTTGTTATTATTCTGAAAAGCAGATACATTGAATAAATCTGTTAAATTAAAAATATTTAGATTTTAGACTAGTCGTAACACTAGCCAATACACATATGCTTGGCTAGCGTTACGACATGCGCTAGCAACATCAGTCGTAAAAATGTGATATGTGCTTACTTACAGTTACGACTAAAGCTGTATTTAATTATGCTAATACTATTTTTTTTTTCTTTTGATTCGCGAGTTGACACTGAGTCGGCATCACCAATGAAAAAGGTGAGGCGTGAGTTTAAAAAATGACTATAAACCATCACTGTTACTTAATTGTTTAGAAGATATTTTTGAAAAATTCTCTGAATTGAAGGCATTGCGAAAAAGTGCTGAACGCTAACGGGGGAAGCGGGATTTGAAGTCATTGGCAGACAAAGGAGGCATAGCGCATCATGCCCCGCAGACTTGCTCGTCATAAATAGTGCAAAGAGAGGCAGGGGGTGGGGCTGAGAAAACGGACACAAACAGCAGCACGAAGTAATGGGGAAAAAAAGGCGAGTAAACAAGGAGTCCTGTGCTGTTGTTATTACCTGCCCCCCCTCCCCTCAAAAGTAATAGTATTAGTAATAGAGTGAAAATGAGGTAGAAAGATGAATGGAATGGTTTCCTGTGACAAGTCTGCACACGGCACATTTTATTATTCCACACGAAACTAATTATTTTACATTCTTGCGATTGTGCGCGAATCGTTGCTTGAGGATTTTCATTTACGGCTTTAGGCTTTACGGTATACTAAATTTTAATGCATCGGCATCACTTACACAAGTATACTATAGTATAGCAAAATCGGCTGATATATAATTATAATCGGTAGACCAATATTAAATCTATTTAAATAATTTATTTAAATAAATTTAGATTTTAGAATTAATACACACACAAATAATGTCGTATTATAATATATATGCGTATACAATATAAAGAAGAGTTTGTTAAGATTTAATTCTTTCCAGGTGTCTACTGCAAAGAGTGACTAAAACTAGTCGTAGCAGAAGTTGCGTATGTCATAGCACTAGTTTCCTGACTAGCGCTACGACATGTCGTAAAGCTAGCAACATCCGACCGGGTCGTCTGCTGTTACGACATGTCGTAGCACTAGTTTCCTGACTAGAGCTACGACATGTCATAACGCTAGCAACATCCGACCGGGTCGTCTGCTGCTACGACAAAATTGTCGTAGCGCTAGCCACATCCTTTTTTAATAATGATAAACTTAACTGTATTCCTGCAGTTCTTACACTTATGTTATTTCACAGCAAAATTTAAGAATTTTCTTGAGAATTGAATTGAGAACTTAAGACTTTAACTTTAATTTTTTAAATACATTATTATTATAATTATATTTTATTTTTTATGTTGTATTTTAATTTTAGCTATTATTACTATTACTTATTACAAGGCTAATTTGTAATTGTATTGTTATTAATTTCTAAGGCTGTTTTCAACTTTTGAAGCTACTTAATCATAGTAGAATACATCAATTTTGTTTATCTAACATCCTACTTGCTGGATTGTTACAATCAGTAAGAGTAAGATGCTAAAAGAAGTTTTTCTCACTTAAAAACAAACAAAATAAACATCAAGCATCTAGTAATGAATGAAAAAATGAAATTGTCTTTAAATCATTTATTTATCATTTAAGAACTTAACATAGAGGAATAATACTTTTTTAAAGATATCTTCAATTCAGTAAATTTATTCTAGCATGGGTAACAGTCATCTGGCAAGCTGGCCCTAGTAAACAAAATGGACCTATTGTAACGTCATTAGGTATCATCGAGAGCCGAAAAAATTATTTAGAAATTAATACAAATTACTAATTAGGGATGTCGCCGATGTAATAGTAATAGCTGAAATACAACATATAATAATTTATTTAGTAATTTAAAATCATAAGTTTTCACTAGAAAAATAAATTTCACTGTGTAATAATATATGTGTAAAAACTGCAGGATTACCAACTTAACTATACTGTAACTTAAATAACCAATACAATATTCAATTAATATTGCTTTAAAAATTTAGGCAAACACCTAACCTGCCATTTATTTTCATTAGTATTAGTATTAGCAGTTGGCTGAGGTGTGTAAGCTTACCCGTCACTGTTACTTTGCCTTGCTTTGCGGACTTTGCCTGCATGTTAATGTAGTCAATTAGATGTAGTGTAAGCGTTACTAAGTGTAGGATTAGGATATGTGATTATGATATATAATGCTATATTATATTTAATAGGCCAAATTACTACGGCTGCGGAAATTTACGATTAATTTCTCAATTAATCTGTAAAAAATTTATCGATTAACATTATTTTAATAGATAAAATAGCAATAAAAATTAACGAATTTTTTTTTTTTTAAATCGATTTATTAATAAATAATTAATAATAGTTTGTTTTTTTTTATGTACAAACTTCTCCATTTAAAAAAAAGATTTTTAAAGTGTAAACTTTAAAATAAGCTGTTTTTTAAGGAATGTGATATAAAAAAATTAAACATTGTTTTTACTTAATTAGCAATAACACAATTTAAATTCATTGACATTATATTGAACTACTTATATTTAAATATATCTCCTTACAAATTTTTTAAATTAAATACTTAGGTTATGGGTATTTTTAAAAATGCCCTAACAGGGCAGAAAATGTGAAGAAAAACAACATAGTGAAAAAGTGTTTAGAGGTCTTAGGAAAAAGAAATATAACCTTTGAACTGCTTAGGGGGGCCGCGGTGTCGAGTGGCAAGCGCGCTCCACTGTCGTTCCGATGGTCACGAGTTCGAATCCATGGGAAGCCAGGGACTTGTTCCCGTGGCCTAGGGCGTCCCCGAGTTCCACCCAGCTCCAAATGGGGGAAAAGCGGCGGGGTAATGCGTGGAACCCTTAGCCGTGGCATGTGAACGCTGCATCACTTGCCAAAAAAACAACTGCTGCCTTGCAGATGGTCTTGGCTGACCAAAGACTATGGAAGCAAATCCAGAAAATACAGCAGGCTGAAGTCGGAGATCACGGGCCAATTGGCGCAAAACTTGTGGCACACAAAACTCAATATTCAATATTGAGAATGAAGAAGAAGAAGAACCGCTTGGGATAAAAAGATGATCTTTATGTTTTTGTTAATCACAAACAAAAAATGTAAATTGCCTGATTTTTTTTTCCTTCCTTAAAATTTTCAGTTTAATGACGTCATACATATTTATTTTTAGCTTTTCTAAAAATTATCAATTTATTAATTGGTAATTTTTCAGAAGTTAACGATTAAATTTTAATTAATCGATTACAGCCCTACTAGATATCAAATAAATTGGTAATGGTCATTTCATCAATTTCATGCCATGTCTTATTTAACTTATTATGAATTAGAATATGCTTTGGAATTAAATTAGGCCTACCTAAAAATAGGCACCATAGTATAGCCTATAGTCTATACATAGACATTGCCCAGTGACAACATAGATGATGATTTTAATATCATCATCAACTATGGCAAAGGATCGTGCTCAAGAGTCAAAAAAGGCTTACTTAAAGGACAACAAATACTGACATTTTTTCAAGAATACAAAATGCTAACAATGATATAAGAATAAGAAAATTTATTTAAAAATTTTTATTTAAAGTAAAGTAGGATGTCCTTACAGCTGAACTCGACAAAGTAAAGACTTGCTTCATTTTCATTTAGGTTTTTGAAGGGGAGCATCAAGGTGGGTATGATGTGTGATAATCTTGTTTTTACTCAACCTAAAAATGTCTAATGCCAGTGTTTATATTATAGTTATATGCGAATAATATATTTAATATAGTTTTAGTATAGTGTATAACACTAAGGTAGGAAAAGAAGATTGCTATAAATTTAATGAAATGCAAGACTAAATCACATGAGGACCAGGATACATGAATACTAATAACTAACTAAATTATAAAAAATGATATATCTAAATTATTATTATTTTTTCCTTTTAAAAAGCAAACAAATATAAATAAACAGCATCAAAAGTCTTTCAACACTAAGATGTCATTCCTGCAACTGATTCAGTGGAAACTATTGCCAATGGTGACAAGAAGGAAAAAGTTGTTCATCAGTGCTCTAATTTTAGTTTTATTTATCTATTGGTGCACCAATGACCCCAAAAAGGTGAAGAAGATAAAAGATAATTTTTTGGTATTGCCTTGTGATGACAATCAAGCTAAAGACATCGTTAACCAAATAGTACGTATTTATTTTCAAATTTAAGAATATTATAATCTTAAAAATAAGAAATTTCAGTTCTGTAAAATTCTGAAACCTTAAATTTTATTTGCTGTTTGCTTTTTCAGTTTTCTCAAATTTTGCAGGTTCAGATAAATATTCCATAGAATTTTTTAAACTTGAGCCATGCAGAAATTTGAGCAAACAAGTAAATTCAGGGTTCTGCACTGCTTTGATGGTTATTAAAAATGATTTCACCTAGAGACTATAAAGCCCTTATATGAGACAGAACTAAAAGTATTGATCATATTTAAAATAATATGCACTGTGCAAAAAACATTTACAGGCTGTCAAACAGGGATGGGTGGGGTGTGGTCACCGATGGTTGGAGTGAACTCCAGCAAACAAGTGGATGTCAACAATATCCATACATTTATATAGAAATAAACTAAAAGTGCATTACGGTACATTTGATGGATCTGAAATTTTGATATAATGTATTTTTAGGTGACACAAGTGCAAAATTTTAGCTCAATAACATGACTGAAAGTGGGTCATTTTTACTTTTGTTTTTCAGCCTGACCGACGAAGAGACGACGGGGAAGTTAATCTAATGGATTTAAAAATAACTTGGTTTATGACATTACAGTATATTTTACTTCAGTAGAATTATAGTTGTACCATTCGTAGGAAATAAGAAGAAGTAATTCGTGTAAGTTATAGGCTCATACATTAACAGAGTTACAGAAAAAAAAAATGGATGACTAAAGAAACAAAAAAAATAAAGCCAGTGAATTATAATACAGCACTCACCCATTTATTTACATGATAAAGTCTGCCATAAAATTACACCTAAATAAATATAAAATACATTCAATTGAATTAATCAATACAATAATAGAAAATAGTTCATGTAACAATATTTAAAAAAGTTTTAAAAATTTTAAAACCAGTACACAGAAAATTAGTAGAATTAGAATCACCAACTCGGAGTCAAAATCAACTTCATCACTCCCATAAGTCTCCAGTAGAGTCTCTAGTGTCTAAATTAAATTACCATATATACTTGTTCTAAAGCTGAATTTTTTGGAAAAAATCTCGGGGGGAAAAGTTGGGTGGTCATAGGTGATTTCTGCATGTACATTGAATATCGGTGTTGATATTTTAGATCATCAAGGTCTTTTTCTACATTCTTCAAGTTTCGACTGCTCTATCAGAAGCTATAAAATTCGCCACTGTTTACCAAAAAATGACTGATTTAGCTTGTACTTGTAGTTTTTAAAAAATGTGTACCATTTTGTTTACGCTGTCCTATTAATTTTTTGGGGTCGGTTTACAAGCAGGTTACACACTTTTTATACTATTCTCTTCCAAAAGAGAGGAGGTCGGATTATGAGCAAACAGGCTATAGAACGAATGTTTACAGTTGTTGACTTATTTTACACTAAAGGAAATAGAAATCATCCTAAAATATTTGTTTTGATTTCATTCTAGTAGTGCATAATTCATCACTGTTATGCATCTCATTAGTTGCATTCCAAAGTAGTTAATCACGTTCATAGCCTTTGTAGAAATTTACACAAGAAAAACCCATTCATTTTATTATTCATGTAAAATGGGGAAAAAGGCTTAGTTGAAAATTGAAACTTTGATGATTGTTATATTGCATTGTACCTATGTTTGGGTTTTGGGTAGGAATGATGTGGCTACATTTGAGGACCTCTGTTGGTGTCTTAAGCATATTTCTCTTTTGTTGTGTTTTAAAACAAGAGAGAGCAATTTTATCTTTATATTTTTTTAGCCATTGCTTGTGATTCTGAACACATATTTAAACACATGTTTCAAGAAGCATTAATTTTTGCATGTTTATTTTTTTATTTCGTTAACTTACAAAGCAGGCTACACATAATTAATTATTGATTCCTTGCCAATCATTGTAATTTTAACATGATGCCTTATGAGTTAACACAAGAAAGCTGATGATATAAGGTCTTAATGGTTAAAATTTTTGATACACAGTATTTAAAGTATTTGGGGACTGCTGGTATTATTTTATGCAATGTCTTTGAACAATTCATATGTTTGATTTATATAGCCATGAAAATAGCATATGTTAAATAATTTTTAACATTTAGTTTAAATGCTTGAAGTTAACAAATTCCCTTACACAATTTATTTTTACAGTGTACGTTATATAAAGCCAATGAACTAGAAGGTGACCTGTGTCAACCCCTTTGCCATGATGACCTTGTAACAGTTCACAACTGCCTGAACTACAGAAATGGCAAATTTGTCCTGCAGGCAGACTGCTCTAACATATGTGTTCCCAGAGTGACGGTTTCAGCTGTTCTGAAAATGAGCCGAATGAATGTATCCAGTGTTAAAATGTTCATGAACACCCTGGATGACGAATTTCTGCACCTTCTTGATCTCAAACACCACGACAGCAAACCACCAAGTCTCCAGGATTACATTATCACTGCTGAAAGTCTTTCCATAGCTTCTGCAGAGCTCCTCAGCAAAGAATATGGATTTCGTGCAAGGGATAATCAAGACGTACTCAGCCTTATCTGGGGAGGCGAGTATGCTGATAAATTCAAGGGAACTAAAACAAATCTTTTGTTTGCAAGATCCTTCTGGTCAGCAGCTAAGCAAAATGAACTGAGAATTGCAAGAGTATTTGAAGAATGGCATGTGTTCCCCAAAATCTTTGCAGCATGTGGGCCGCTATACATTGCTGAATACATTCCCAGTCTTAAATCCATTGATAAAATTTTTGCATTTTTGAGCACTGAATTCCCTTCCTGGCAGCAAAGAGCCACGTTGGCCAAAGAAATATTAAACTTTGTCCAAAAAACCGATTCAATGGAGCAGCCACTTCAGCTTTGTGATATAAAATCTCCACATTTTGGTTTCACTCCCGCCAATTCTGTAAGATTTATAGATGCAGATGCTGTGATAACAGATGATGCTTTGGGCCGCAGTATGAGCATGACTCAGTGCTCAAAGCATGATGACTGCAGTATTTACGATTGCGAAGGATGGTGCAATTTTAACACTGGTAGATGTGCAGCTGTAAGAACTAATAACAACTTGCAGGTAAGGGAACATGAGAACATGGTGAAAGCCCTGTGACCTTGACATTATACTAACCCTAATCTCTTGAGAATAACATTGAACTATGCTAAACACTGTATGACAAAATTGGGTTGTGAATGGGTGTAGCATTAGGGGGAGAAAAAATTATGCTAAAGTTAATTTGTATAATTTTTTGGTACCATGATAAGTTTGAAGTAGTAAGCACAGCATCGTCAAGCATTTATCTGTCATCTTATCTGTTACAGACACTCCTTCTATACAGGTTGCGTCAATTAAATTATTGTCTACCTGGATGTTCAGTCTATCAAGGGACATACTACAAGTTGAAGTTATTTCATTTCTGCCTTATACTTATTCCCAATCTGACCAAATATTTATTCAGTTCTTACTTGCTTTTTCTGTTGATTATTTTATGTTCCTATTGATAAATGTTCAACTGCAACTTAAGTTCCTTAGACTTCATCATCATCATCATTGCCTGTCGTCCCATCTGGGGCATAGGCCACGAACAAAGGCTCTCCAGGCATCCCGGTCCTGTGCCAATCTCTCCAGCTGTCCCCAGCTTCTTCTTCTTTGTTCTCAATATTGAATATTGAGTTTTGTGTGCCACGAGTTTTGCGCCAATTGGCCAGTGTCCCCGACTTCAGCCTGCTGTATTTTCTGGATTTGCTTCCATAGCCTTTGGTCAGCCAAGACCATCTGCAAGGCAGCAGTTGTTTTTTTGGCAAGTGTTGCAGCGTTCACATGCCACGGCTAAGGGTTCCACGCATTACCCCGCCGCTTTTCACCCATTTGGAGCTGGGTGGAACTCGGGGATGCCCTGGGCCCCGGGAACAAGTCCATGGCTTCCCATGGATTCGAACTCGTGACCATCGGAACGACAGTCGAGCGCGCTTGCCACTCGACCACCACCGGCCCCCTGTCCCCAGCTGTGCCCACTCTTTTGGAGTCTGTCTCCAGTTCACTTCTCCAGGTCATTTTGGGTCCACCTCTTTCCCTCTTGCCTTGGGGGTTCCAAGTGAGGCTTGTCTCACAATACTTGATGTAGGTTTTCTGAGGGTGTTGCCAATCCATCTCCATCTGCGCTCACATATTAGCTCTTCCACTGGCTCTTGTTGTGTACGTTGCCAGAGGTCCTCGTTGGTGATGATATTGGGCCAGCGGATTCGGAGAATTGTTCGGAGAAATGTGTTTATAAATGTTTGAAGCTTTTTCAAAACGGCTGTTGTAATCCGGCATGTTTTAGCTCCATATAGCAAGACAGGCTTTACTGTGGTGTTGAATATCCTGACCTCAGTCTGGAGGGTCAAGTTTTTGCAGCTCCAAACTTTTTTAGCTGTTTAAATGCTGTTCTTGCTTTGCCAATTCTCACTATAACATCAGCGTCTGTCCCTCCCTGTATGTCTATGATGCTACCCAGGTATGTAAAGCTATCCATCTCCTCCAGATTTGTTCCTCCCAGTGATATTGGGGTATTGCTTGATGTATTTATTTAAAGGACTTTTTCTCTTGTGGATATTCAGGCCAACACAAGCAGAGAACTGTGCTACATAGTTTTCTCCTGCATCTGTTGCTGTGTGTGTGATATTAGGGCCAGATCATCAGCATTTCCAAAGTGTCCACTGGATACCATTTGTCTTCTGCTCTGTAGACATCTTTATTATCCAGTCAATGGTTAGCAAGAATAAGAAAGACGAAAGCAGACACACCTGTCTGACTCTAGTCTGTACCCCAAAAGCCTCTGTTGTTTTTTGGCCATGAATAATACTACATGTAAGACGTCTTAATTATGTTAGTCAGCTTTTGTGGTATACCGTAGTATATTAGCAACTTCCACAGGGTTGGCCTGTCAACACTATCAAACGCCCTCTCATAGTTAATAAAGTTGATGCACAATGGTGAGTTCCACTCCAGGGATTGTTCTAATATAATTCTCAGTGTGGCAATCTGGTCAGTGATTGATCTATCCTTTCTAAAACCTGCTTGTTGGTCTCTAAGATGGGTGTCTATTGCCTCTCTCATTCTGTTTAGCAGCACTCTATTAAATATTTTGCTTGGCATGGATAGCAGAGTTATTCCTCTATAGTTGGAGCATGAGCTAAGATCACCTTTCTTCGGGAGCTTAATGAGGTGTCCTTCTTTCCACTCTGTTGGAATCAGTTCTTCCTCTTATATTTTCTTGAAAAGAATGTGCAGCATTTCAGAGCTAGTCGTAATATCTGCTATCAAAGCTTCTAAAGGTATTGTACCTGGATCAGCCGCTTTGCCTTTCTTTAATTGTTTAATTGCTCTGCCTATCTCTTGTTTTGTGGGTGCGCTGCAATCTATTTCTAGATCTTGTTCTGCTGGTATGATGTTGAGTGTGTATTGTGGGGCTGGTCAGTTGAGGAGTTCTTAAAAATGCTCTATTCACCTTATTTTCTGACCCTCTTCACAATAATCTTCTGTACAGAAGGAGTGTCTGTAATATATAAGATAAGATAAGGTATTGATTTCCCATCTTTAGTTTTAACAGATCTCTCTGGATTTTTGAATTTTCCATATAGTTTTTTTATTATACTGAATAATTCTCTTGTATTTTCATGGTAAGCTGCCTCTTCTGCTTCAAGTGCTAATCCTTCCATATATTTCTTTTTATCTGCCTTTACGCTGCGTTTAATGTCTTTATTGGCTTCTGCGTATTCTGCTGATGCTCTAGCTTTTTCGGTTCTGGTGCGGCTGTTGCTAAGATTTGCCTTCTTCTTTTTCCTATGTTAGATTTTCTCCATGGTTTCATTAGAAATCCATTCTTTATGCATTTATTGTTTGGGGCCCAACACTTCTTCACAAGTTGTCGTGAGTATCTCTTTGATGTTTTTTTCCAGTTTTGGTCAACTGATTCTTCATTACTTAGATCTTGTAAGAAATGGAATTTGTTGGTTAACTTAAGTTTGAACTCATTAAGTTTTGGTTTCTCTTTCAAAAGAGTAGTGTTAAAACGTTGGCGCTTGCTTCCCTCCTTTGTCCAATTCTTTTCCACTTTGAGCCTTTGTTTGGCAATCAGTAAATGATGGTCTGAGGCCACATCTGCCCCTCTTTAATCCCTAACATCCTGGAGAGATCTTCTAAACTTTTTGCAGATACAGATATGGTCCATTTGGTTAGCTGTAGACATATCTGGTGATATCCATGTTGCCTTGTGGATATTTCTGTGCATGAAGAGGTTTCCACTAATGACCAGTCCATCTGCAGCACATAGATCTGCTAGCCTTTCACCATTATCATTCATCTCCCTGAGGCCGTTTTTTCCCATGCATACTTCATATCCATTATTGTTGCTGCCAATTTTTGCATTTAGGCCACCCATGAAGATAATCACATTGCTCCTCGGACACTTTTGGTTAAGGGTTCTCAGCCTGTTGTAGAAGTCCGCTTTGACCTCTTCTTTACTCTCGTTGGTAGGAGTGTATACCTGTAGAAGATCCATATTGATTTCTTGCTTTTTGGTTTTAAATCTTGCAGTGATTATTGGGGGGCCATGGGCTTCTCACCCTAAAAGGCCGTTCTGAGCAGTTCTGGAGAGCATCAGTGCTACTCCTTGGATGTGAGATGCATTTTCCTCTTCCTGGCCTGAATATAGTAGCAGTTCTCCTGTGCTGAGCTTCATCTGGCCTGAGCCAGTCCATCGAGATTCAATTATCCCTAGGATAGCTAGCTTGTACCGTTGCCTTTCGGCAGCAACTTGGGCAGTTTTACCAGCCTTGAACATGGTCCTTACGTTCCATGTTCCTAAGCTGGTGGTGGTCCTTGGGAACGGCTACGGCGGAGTTATCTTAGACTTAGATCTCAATTTTTTAAAATTCCCAAATAATTAAATTAAATTCAATGCCACCAAGACCTTTTATATATTTTTCATGCAGGATTTCAAATACTTTATTTGAACAAAATAAATATTTGATATTCTTAGAAGGTCAGAGCCCCTAAAGTATGTGAATTGGAATACATGTGTTGCTGCATAATAATTCTAAAAACATTTTTAAGGTCAAAGCTAAAACCAACGCCTCTGGTACCATTTTGGTATCAGGCATTTATTACCCTCCAGAAGCTGCATGCAGCTCTATGATATGTTCAACAATTTTGGAATTTTTTGGCTATTACTTTCAAATAATTAGTAATAAATATAAAAAATAGTTCTTAAGGACTATAGCTTTAACTTTTACTTTAATTTGACAAAAGCTATGCAGAAAAAGATAAATGTAAAAAAATATGCATAAACAGAAAGACCAAGGCTACAAAATGTCTGTGATAGAAAAAGCCACTGATAGACAATTCAATTTGTATAAAGTACAACATATAAATATCAATTAACATTGCTTCCAACATGGGTAAAAGTAATAAGAATAACTCTCCTAATTACATGTTTGGAAAACTATGTGAATTTGTTGTATAAAACTAACAGTTTGACTAGCAAGTTTAATTAGACTTCAGGTAATAAGAATGCTAAGTTATCCTAAGAGACATCCTTCTGAATTGCTTTATATTAAAGGTGAAATCAGCATGAGATGCTTAAACTAAATTACAGGTCTAGAGGTATATCACATTGTTGTTCTGAATTATTTCCATTTAGGAATGGCAGGCAATTGCTATGATGTTGTTAACTGTAATAATCTTATGTTTGCACGCAACATGTCTGCCTCTGTCTGAGAATGTGAATATTTGGGAAAATAAAAAGAGTTGACTGGATACTATTGCAAATAGCATTGATGTATTTGTAACCAGAAATCTATGCTTAACATTTGCAGTCTAACTTTAGATTGTAATAATCCGAATTCAATATAAAAATTCAGTGTATTGCCAAAATTCAATTCATTATAGCAACCAAGCTTTTATGTAGAAGGTGATAGATGTGATGAAAGAACTTTACATTTTTACATAATAAATAACACACTGATGGTTGTCCTGGATCAATGGGAAATTCTTAAGGAAAATGTACCTCAACATGTACTAGCACATTGATAAATGAACTGAAGTAACATGCTCAGTTTCTGGAACCTCTTGAGTAAGAGAGGTCACATTTGTCAAATTCGTTTATTGTTGAACAGTCTACTTCCTGGAAAGCCTGAAAAAATTTATGGTCTTAAAATGTTTTAATCTAAGTGTTAAATCCCTAATAATTTTTGTAACGGTATATAAACTGGGACGCAGTGGTCGAGTGGTAGCTAGATTGCAGCTTCAAGTGTGTATTTTTTTTTAAAAATTTTATGCTGCATTGCATTAACAATATTTTTAGCGCATTTTCGAGAATTCGAAATGCGCTATTGTATCCGTCTGTCCGTCCGTCTGTCTGTCATCACCCTAGATCTCAGCATCCATAAGTCCTAGACCCATGATGTATATATGTTTTTTGTATGTCCTGACCTGCCATTTGTGCATCAACACTCAGTTACTCGATCCGACCTCTTGTAGTGGCAGTAGAGCTCCTGGAAGTATGAAAGTCCTAGACCCATGATGTATATCACAAGAGTTCCTACCACCTCCAACACACAAGAATTCCTACCACCACCAACACACAAGAGTTCCTACAACCGCCAACACACAAGAGTTCCTACCACCACCAACACACAAGAGTTCCTAAAAATTCATAAAAATATGTCTAATATCTAAACACAATTACTGATAACTACATAATGCTGATATCTAACATAAGTACTGATACATAATACGAAAATGCGCTAACACGTCCTGAGTCCAAAAAGGGACCAGGCTTAACATGATTTTTTTTAAAGTTGAGCCTGATGAATGAATATGAAAATGTGTTGTCCAATAAAAAAGTTATAATTACTGTGCCAAGGTATTCAACAAGTGATAATATACCTAAATGTTTTTTCTTGAAATAATTTTTAAAAAATTCCCAAATATTGATATGGGACTGATATGTTAGGCCTAAGAACAATTTTTAGAATTAAGCTGTGGCACCTAGAAAAGGATTTAAACAATCGCTATTATTTGTTCTCGTTAATATAACATCTATACCAATATCTTTATTTCAGACTGTTTGTGCTAAAGTGTTTCGGGGAAGCATTATTTCAACTTATGGTGGACTGTTATCGTCACCACCACAAAAAGTAGCAGACAAACTGACCCTGTTGGTCAACCAATGTGCCGATGATATAACAGGCTCTGTAGGTGATATATCTCTGAGACATCCTACTCAGGAGATACTGGTAATACTGCAGCAGTATTTGATTGAAAGTTTGGGCTCATAGGTGATGTTTTTAAACTAAATGCAAAAGCCTTGGATCTTTTGGTAGAAGATTAAACATCCCATTGATAACATCATCGTAAATCCAGAAACTGTAAAATCCATTCCCTGTTCCATTCTATTTGTTCTAATGATATTTTGTGTGCCATTTTATTGTAGATTATTTGCCCTTTTGGCATTTTTATATGTGATATTAGTTTATTATAAATTTTAAGAACATTTTGTTAGATCACATTCCACATGGTTTGCTTAACTTACATAGTTGAGACAATTAACCCCTTGTAGATGATCAAAATATGCGAGCTAGTGCTCCATGTTATGGGAACGAATAGGGGAATGCTCACTCTTTTCCTTTACTTACATTCACTTTGTTAATTTAGCACATATCAATTGCTTAGTGTAGCCAGCCCATAAAGCAGTCATTCTTTTTTGTTTAATCTTTTGTTCCAGATTTAACAGGTTCTTTACTATTTCAATACTTTTTTTGAGTTGAAACCAAAAAAATTATTCCATTTATTGAAATAAAATTTCCATAATGGGAATGTACCTTACAACTTACAACAGAGCCAAAAGTTAGCACAACTAACTGAAAATAACCACAGAAAAATAAAAGGCAAATTTAAAAGGGAAGGATACCTAAAGTTTAGTATAGCCTGTCATAAATGGTTGCCCTACCTTTTACTCACCTTGTCATCAGTCTATTTCAGTGGTACTTAACCGGTGCTCCGCGGAGCACTGGTGCTCCACAAGGTAGTTGCAAGTGCTCCGCGAAATTATGAAACTCAAAATTTAATGTTCACTCACTTACTCTATCTGATTGAGCTGAACAAATGCTTATAATAGGTAGTCCAAACGGGGAAAAATCGGCCTTTTTGCCTATTTTTACTGTTTTTTATTTCAATTGAAAGCTTGGCTTTTAACCTAATTTTTGTTGTAAAATCAAATCGGTGTGTAAATTTCACTCGGAGCGCCGCGTGGAGAACAACGCTACCCACAATTGCATCTCTATGGAACCCAAGTACGAATCTTTGCTTTTGCATTCTGAAGTGAGATGATTATCCAGAGGAAAAGTGTTACGTCGTTTCTTAGAACTGAAGGATGAATTGATGAACTTTTTCCAAAATGAAAATATGGATTATTTTGTGGAATATCTTCAAAATGACATTTGGTGTGCTAAATTGGCATATTTAGCTGATACTTTTGATTATTGAAATTGTGTTAATAACAGCCTTCAAGACAGAAAAGAATTTTTTTAACATTGACCGACAAATTGACAGCCTTCCGGAAAAAAGTTAGTTTTTTAAATAGCGTTTGTTGGAGAAAAAGAAAGTAGATATCTTTTCTTCTCTTAATGATAACACTACTGACGAAATTATTTAAGCAGTAACTTTATTAGAAGAAAAGATTGTATTTTATTTTCCATCAATAAACATAGAAACATATGACTGGATACGTAATCCCTTTGCCACGGTTGATACATCAAATAGTAAGTTGTCATACCAAGAAGAAGAAGAATTAATCAACCTATCATCGGATCGTACACTTAAAATAAAATTTTCCGACATGGTTCTGTGCAAGAAAAATACTCAGCTCTCTCCATGAAGGCACTTAAAATCTTGTTGCAATTTTCAACATCATATTTGTGTGAACTCAGTTTCTCTACAGTCACCAACATAAAAACTAAAAAAACAAGCAACACTTACTAATTTGGATGAAGAATTGAGGGTAGCTATTTCTAAAATTAGGGCTAATATCACTGAAATTTGTAAAAACTGTCAAGCTCAGGTTTCAAATTAAATCTTTTTATTTTTCTGAATTAAATTTTGCTCAATGTTATTTTTTTACTTATTAAATTTATGTTTATTAAAAATTTGTTTGTCATGTTATAATTTTAAACTCTTATGTCATAATGGTTTATTTTCCATAAAAGTCGTACGTATGTGTATTTTTAAATTTTTTTTTACTCCTTGATTTTGTTGCTCCCCAAATTTTTGTCATGATCAAAAGTGCTCCCCGAATTCAAAAGGTTAAGAACCACTGGTCTATTTTATCACTCAATTATTTGAAGTACAGGCACTAACTTATTTTTGGCATACTTTGATAGCATCAAAATTCACAGGTAACAGTTGAAAACACTGAAACAAATCAAGTTGTTGTTTTTTTTAAAAAAAGGTTTAAACCTAGATAAATGATTCAGAAACCAGCAAAAAGAGGCTAATGATACGAAATATCTTTTAAGTGCATACTAAATGTCAATGTTACTCATTTAAATTAGTACACTGAAGGAGAAAGTTTTGTGTGTGTGTTGTTCCCTGTAGCCTAATAGAGTGCTATTGCGTGCCTTTCCATTTATTATAACTGACAGTCTTTCATATTTCCCCTAATGACAGTGCAGCTTTTAAGGCAAATTTTTACCCAGGATTCATTATTTTTAATAATATTTTTCTAACTTTGCATTGGGAACATGTAAATATATTTTGGTTTAGTTTAGTGATTACATTCAAATTCATTTATTCAATTTGTGCTATTGGCAGGGTTAAAAAGTGGTACAGGGTACCCATCTCACTATGTGTATAATGTACATATTTTAAGAGAGCACATGGGATTTTTATTCATTAACTTTTTAAGAATTCTTTGTTTATTTACTTCCCATAAAAATGTTTCAAGTGAACATTTTAAAAGTAAAGGAAAAGAAGATGACAGCTTCATGTATCCATTAAATAAGAATAATTAAATATAGTACAATTAGAACAAATAATTCGCCACTTTCGATAAGTTAAATACAAGTCAGTTTTTTTTACTTAAGAAGTATATTACAAATTTTAATACAAATACTAAAATACAAATCAAAATCATTTAAGCAATTTATAACTGCCAATATGACATTTTTTCAATGACTTTTTCATGCACAACACAATTTGTGAAAGTTTTTTTTTTATATTTCATTACATTGTTTTAGATAAAGTGTGACTATTTTGGTAGTTTTTGATGGTTTCAAAAAATGTTGGCCCGTTCATTTTGGTACCATACATTTAGTAACATGCATAGTAAATATTGGAGGAAAAAATTAGTATTCCAAATAAGACTTCATGATGGTATAAAAATGTTCCTATTTTCTCATAGTTTTAAGTATTGAATTTATTACTCTTGCTCAGCTTTTATTTACAGTAATATTACTTCTTAAAAATAATATCCATTATGAATGTGACAAATATACACATTTGTTAAAATTAATTTACAACTCTTGAGATTTTATTTTTTTTGAGTATTGTGCTGGAGTGAATTTAACTTTACAGATTTTTTTAATGATCTTTTTGTTTAAAAGCTTCTGTTGTGAGTTTGTAATCAATTAAGTTTATCCCTAAGCTATGTCAGTTGTGGGCTTTTGTTTAAGTGAGGTAAGATTTGCTGCTATAATTCAAGGCAATTTTAACTTCAAGTCACAGCTTTCAGTGTTTATTCCACCGATATGTAAGGAAAGTTTGATTTTAGCATGTTTTATTCCTGAGACATTCATCTACTATTCCCAGCTATTTTGTGCATGTGACATTCCGCCAAGATTCTCAGCTGCTGTGTGAATGTGATATTCAGCCAATATTCTCAGTTCTGATTTTCAGCTATTTTCTTGACATGATGCTCAGTTTTAAAGGATTTTTCAAGGTTCAAATTTTGAATACCATCAGATATGCATTAAAATATATGCATTGTTATGATGATGACTGTTTATATTCATGTCAAAGAATAATCATATTATTAACAAAAGTTAATAAAGTAAGACATATGACATGGTTTAAAGATGTACTTTTTAAAATGTTTTTATTTTAATTTAAAAAAAAAAAAGATTTCACAAAAACACTTCAGTGTTATTGTTTCAACATTTTTATGGTATTTAAATTTTAAAATTAATTTCTGATCTAGATATTAGTCAAATCTTTCCACATGTTGTAACAATCATTTAAATAATATAGTCAGAATGTTTTTGTTTGAACTTTTGCCGCCTGGAGCGGTCTCCAATTTGCCCCCCTTTTAAGAGGCCATCCATAAATGACGTCACGTGCCTGGGGGGCATGTCACATTTGTGACGAGGGGGAATGTTAGTAATTGTGACGTCACATCAAAAAACGTGCAACTTTAAATAAAAATTCCACTTAAATATTTGATTAATGACACTTTATTTAATGACGTTTTACATGGCTCCACGCATGTTATGATATTATAGTGCAGCCTTACTCTAAAAATATTCTCAAATGAAAAAATAATTGTTTTGAAACATGCTCATTTTCAAATAGAAAATATGTTTTTTCTTGGGAGGGGGGGGGAAGCTTTGTGACGTCATATGGTAAAAGGGGTCTTAAGTTTTTATGATGACATGTGACGAGGGGAGGGGGTAAAAAATCAGCCAAAATAGCGTGAAGTCATTTATTGATGACCCTTTAAGTTTAAGTCAATCATATTATGGATTTTTATAAATTAATAAACAATAAATAATTGTAGTAAAGGTGGGAAATATTTTTACCATTGCATGCCATATTTATGTAAGCAGTAATAAAAGAGGCTGCATAAAATGTTATACCTATAAATACACACATATAAAAATTACAAGATACTTTTTTAAAGGCCACAAGAAAATTACTGAAGTCGCAGGTCCAACCCCCTCCCCCCAGGCAACACATATTCCAAAAACATTACCAATTAATATGCTTTTATTTTGTATTTATAGATATTTTTTTTTTTTTAAAGAAATTGTATACATTAGTTATGTTTACATAACTTTACTAACTCTCATAGTAGAAAAACGTGTATTATGCTATCAAAATTTCAAATTATTTGTAATATCTTGTTCTATGGTCCATATTGCAAGATTTTATGGTCTTACATCACTCATTGTGGAACGCAGATATTTTTTATCAACTTCAGTTTGGAGAATTGAAAAAATCCTTAGCAAAATTACTATTTTTATGTTGTGTACATAATTTTCCAATCTATACTGTTGAATAAATTTTAATAGATCTTTCCCCCCGTTTTTCTAACGTAATGCCTCTTCTAGTAGTGTAAACCTGGATCTTTTTTCTTTCCATATTGAAATTTTCTTTATCAATGTCAAAATAGTAATTTATTTGAAGTTCAAATTCTTCATTTTGTTATTTACATGGTATTATTCACTAATATTTTCTTGCAAGGATTTGCACCTGATCAAAGCGTTCTTTTATTTTCTTTTAAATTCTATCTATTGATAAAAACAATACTCGTTGCACTTCCTGTTCAAAAGATATAACCACTTCTTTTGAAATTTCACCATTCATATTTCGTCACAATTTGTTTTTACAGATATAACAGCGTTTTGTATTAGCATATCGCTTTGTTCCATATAATGGGTTTGCAATTATTAATTTTTTAAAAATAAATTTTTAAAAACCACAACAAAAACAGAAAGAACAGGGAAAAAAAAAGTTTCCATAAATTGAGATAACATAAAACAGAAAAGAAAAGGGTTGCGTTGAATCAAGTTGAATTCCATCATCTGATCTTTTTCAGATGTCAATTGTAATTATTTATGCCTAATTTAGTGTTATTTAACGGAAAATTTGAATATTTTCATATTCTTGTCATAATTCAAATTATTTGCACATTACTTTTATTGGATAGGCGTAGCATTTTATTGAATAACCGTATTTTAATTACTGTTACTTTAATGCATAAAAGCTAAATAAATTTAATTTTTAATAAATCCCTTACAATACTTTTATGAAAACGGAAACAGTAACATAAATTACTACTTGCAAAATTTGCACCACCATGCCATGTTCCCGAATCGTTCTGCGCATGGGGAAACTCCACGCAAAAACTACCCTGGCTATATTATTAGCACATATTTTTTGGGCCAAAGGTGAAGTGTTTTTGTGTGTAGTTTTCATATAAAAGCGTCATCTGTGATGGATTGATTTTCCAAAAAAATCAATACCTTTTTTGAGTGATCTTAATTTTTTTAAAAATGAGTTTGCTTTAGTTATAACAACTAATATGTAATAAAATATGTTTTGCGACCCGTTAATTAAGACTCGAAATTAAGAATATTTTTGTTTCACATTGGTTTTACCCATCAAAAAATTAAAGGGTGTTGTCGGAAATGGCCGAACTTTTCAACTGCCACAAATGCCGCCCTCAAAATGTGTGCGGACCGCCCCCCCCCCCTCTAGTTACGCCACTGCTGACTTTATTAATGTTATAAGTTTTCATTTTAAACAACAAATAATAATAATAATACCATCATTCTTTTAGGTGGTTGTAGTCTGACAGCCAGAACAAAATGTAATTACATGTATCCTTTAATTTAAATTTTTAAAACAAAATTGTTTTAAGCCAACAGTGCAAGAAGGAAATAAAATGGTACCTGGTGGTATTTCACAGAATTTATTCAAATTCACAGAGCTCCATTGAGTTCCCACATCCTCATTCTCCCAATTTAACGTTTAACAAACTACACAACTGGGCTAAACACATATTACAATAATTAGCTAACAATATCCTTATAGAAAAGAACACAAAATTTTACAGGATCACTAGGAAAAATTAAATGACCGCCAATTCACATGATGGGTTAACAGTAAGGGACGTTTTGTGTTTTTTTGTGTGTACAAAACTTGTTTATAAGATAATCTAATACTAGTGTTTCTATTAAAATTTTAATAGTCAACTAAAAAAAAATGTTATTGTATTATATATAATATTGCAGTAAATCATAAAGCAGATGAATTATGACTAAATTAATTTTTGAGAGTGATATCATTTCCAGAATCATCCTTGTGACAAATAAATCGCAGCAGTCTAAAATTCCTTCAAAAGTCATTTTAAACCAAAGTTATACAATTGCCTTTAGTGAAAGCTACATTTGGACATAAATATCAACAAATCATATTAGACTTGGAATGTCAACACCTCAATACACTATCTCAAGAGATGCATATTATTCTGGTATGACTATATTTGTCTTTATCTGGTTAGTAAATTTTTTAAAAATTACAATGTTCACTTGTTTCTCTTTAATGTGCTTGTTTATTGATAACAAATGTATATAAACAATAAACTTTATTTAGAAATATATTATTTAATATGTTATACAGCTACAAGTAAAAGAAATTAATGCAGTTCTTAAAATATTTTAATGTTATCAATGGTTGAAATTTGAAATATTTAAGATAGTTATCACATTGTAATTGACAGATAAGTTTAGTTGTCCTAAAAATAACTTGAACTTAATATGAGAAGTATTTGTATTAACAATTTCACCTGACAAATAATCACCACAACTTTTAAATAGTTGAATTTATTACATCAGTTTATAAGTCGGTGAAAAGATTTCTTCCCATAACAAACATAATCTTGCTAAAAATCATAAATGATGTTCGTCTTTCCTCTTTTAAATCCTCGACTTGGATGAAAGAGAAATAGTTTGCCCTAATCAGCAGAATAAATGAAATTAGAAATCTGTAATAGTAATAGCAATCATTCCAGCATGTGCATCATGAAATTGGCTAGTGTAAGTGAACAAAATGAAATGAATACATGGGACTTATTTTATGACCGCATATTAAACCAGCAAGTCAAAAATTTAAATTTAAAAAAAAAAAACTTGCATTAAAAAAACGCCCAATTCTTTTTCCACATCCAAATATTGCACTTCAAAGTTTTAATAAGCTTAATCCTGTACAAGTCCTTGCTGTATTTAATTACCACCACTATGAAAAATATACACACTGTATGATTACATTAAAATCATGCAGCAATTGTTAAAATTGAAGCTATAAAACCAATTTTGAAAAAAAATATTTTGAATACTGGCTACAAATGTGCTGAACAATTTATATAAGAACCAAAATAATATTTTTACTCTGATAAAACGTTTGGTTTTGTATGCATCATGAAAATCAGGGGACATAGAAAAAGAATGTTAAAAAAAGTGTCAGGTGGGGAGGGGTCAACAAAAATAATAATACACTAAAGTGTACTTAATACAATTCCTAGTTGTCACTATTTTCAAGTTCATAATTTTTTTCTTTTGAACGGCTATTGGGAGGTAAGATTATAAATGAACAGTGCCTGATACAGAGATATGCACTTCACTCACAATATACACACAAACAACAACAAGAGCACAACAGTTACAGCTAGAAGGTTATGTCATGATCAGTTTAGTATGAGAGCAACCAAACATATTTATGCAAAGAAACAAACTGAAAATCACAGCTATGAAATATGAACCCGATTAAAAGCTAAAGTAGCATAAAAATATACTTTTTAAAAAAAAAGAATAGAAATAAAAAGTAAACAAACAAAATTAGTGAACAAAAAAGAGATTTTTCATTTTCCCCTTTTTGTTTAAAAAAAAGTTCATGAAACAATTGTTTTAAAATAATGAGAATTAATTCAATGATATTTTGTGTGCGAGTTATTTGATTAAGTAAAATTCTGTTTATTAGATAGCTTGTTCCTGAAACCTCAAATCCAAACTTTTGCATACATGTTTTATATTATTATCACTCTGAAGAGATTCAATAAAGTATAAATGTTTATCTCTAGCACAGAGTCTCCAAGCCAAACATAAAAATATTACATCTTACTGTAACTGTAAAAGTCAAACTGTTTAACTGGAGTGTTCTCCACTACTGATGTTTAATATAACATTTATGAAATGTGGAATGGTTTAGGTGCAGACAAATTACTCATATTGTGACAATCAGCTTATGACTATTTACAAAAAGAGCCCAGCTTTTTTTTTTTTGAAGTGTCTATTTGTAACAAAATCTTCTGGTAAGATTCAATACAACTTTCAACCAATGATTTAGTAAAATTTTGTTTTACATAATGATTACATTTATAAATTTTTAAAATTAGAAATCTTCATTTAGTCACTTTAGATAAATTATTGAAGTTGCAGTTTTTTTTTCTTCAGGTTAACATTTTATAGTAGTGTCTCCATTTTGAGAATATAATCATAAAGAAAAAACAAAATATGAATTTTCAGAAATAGATTAGACAATTTTAAAAAACTTTAATTTACTCTGATAGAAAGTTTTTTTGGACATACATTTTTTTTTAAATTAAGAAAGACGGAGAGGGAAAAAGAAAGATGACAAGAAACAAAACTTCTCAGCACACATTATCTTCAATCCCTTTAATCCAAATCAGTAAATTATAACATATAAACACCTTGTTGAATGATTCATTGAGTGTCAAATGATAATTAGGATATAAATTATAGTTTATACATCTAATTGTACAAAATGAATAGCTAGGCCAAAGAGCAGAACAAAACAAACAATATTTTAAATTTTACATTCAAGTGCACAGAGGAGACAAATGTATGCCAATTTTTAACATGGTTGGTATAAGTATATTTATGTGTACCTTTGTACTGTTGAGCACTATTCTACATCTTACTTTTGTTCAAGATAAAGGGATCCAATTCAACTCTTTCACAACCATGTTATATTTCTGTTCCTTTTAAAGATAGTAAAGAACTTAACTGACATTATTTTTAACTCTTCTATAGGCAGTTTACACTATAAATTATTATAAGATTAATTTATGAGAAAAAACTTCCATAACAGAATGAAGTTTCTGAAGCCTTATGTGCATAGCAAGCTTTTAGGAATTATTTTTTAACTGTGCAAAAAAAAAAAAAAGTAATAGTTGTTAAAAAAATATTTTTTGAAAGTCATATTACGTTAACAAGAAATATCATTTAAAATTCATGCATTTGTTATGTATTGAGTAAATTGTCTTACTTTTAAACTTAAAATGTTCATTTCCCAAATATGTGAGCTCTTTTTTTCTTAAATAAAATATTGGGCCAGGGGGATTTACAGCAGCCACATTCGTTTATAAAAGTGATGGGTAACTTAGGTGTCACAAATTAAGTTCCCCATAAAATAAAACCCAAGAAATGTAAATCAAATAAACTTAAGATATGACTGCAACTTCTAATTTGTTTGATAGTTAGACCAAGAAAATGGTCTCAAACAAGTAGGTCCAATCAAAGAAACTTTGGGATCGCAATTCATATTTTAGTTTTAAGAATTTTTTACTCTCCCACAAATAAGTTGAGACTTTTGCGAAAAATAACAAAGAGGTTTTAGATCCAAAGAAAACCCAATGCAGGTCTTCATTTATTGGTTGGAACTGATTGCCTCTGATTCCATGTGGCGGCCTGTGTTATTCCCCCCAATGAGACTTGTTCCTTCCCCCTTTTTAACAGCAGTTTCCCCCTTGGTTTCCACCAGATCCCCCAACATTTAAACTCTGACTAGCTGGTGAATGCTGGGGTCCAATTTTGATGCCATTTGCCTGGGAGAAAAAAGAGAGCATAGATTAAATTCTTATAGTAAGAAGCAAAGTAAAACACATGTGTTGACAAGAATTGTTATAACACATCCTAAGAAATTTAACAACATAAAATTGCATAGCAATAGATTTCTGGGAAGAACAAGATTATGTCAATATTTATGGTGATAGTTTAACAAGTTAAAGACGAGATGTGTAAAATGTGTTTGGTGCCACTAAAGTGGTCAGGTGAAGACTGGTATAACCAAGAGAGTTGGACATGATTCTCACTATAATTAACATGGCCAGGAGTGAATGAGACACGGTTCAAGCCATCAATGACATGGCCAGTTTGGACGAGGAATTGTAAAAAAGAAAAAACCACAAAATGAAATAAAATTGCTTGGAGGCAAAAAATTAAGAAATGACTTTTAGTGTCACTGAGGGTTGAAAAAACTAAACATGAAAAGTGCTATTTGAGAGAGGTATATATTCATTTGAGAAAGAGGGAAATTGTTTTATAATAAATAATTTTCATTGATATCAAATAATTTCTCTTACCTCATTATTGATATCAAATACTCCATCTTGAATCTTTTGGTAGATTTCTTTAGCGGTGTTGATAAATGCCTAGTGATAAAAAGATTTTTTTTTTCTTTAGGTTGCAAGTATATAAAGATTTATTTGTAAATATTTCTTGAAATCCCATAACTCATGTTCTTTATTGCCAGAGTTTTTCCAGTTTGAAAATCATTTATGTGTAAAAAATAAATAAAATTGATATAAGTTTAAAGATTCAAATAAATACAAGTGATCATAATGCATGATAATTTAAATTCAATTAACACTTATACTGTTGCTTAAAAATGTATTATCCATCCCCATGATCACAACACGTCCATCTCTATAGGCGGAAGACCCCTATGCAACCTAAGATATGCTGATGACATAGATCTTTTGGCTTGGGAGTAGTAAAGAATTAGGAGCTCACTGATAAACTTGCAGACAGAGCAGGTGCATATGGGATGGAAATCAGCTCAGAAAAAAAAGTAAGATATTGGTAATACCTCGGATGCCAAACATCGTAATGAACCAACAGAAGCTAGAGGAGGTAAATAACCTTAAGTATCTAGGAGCCATTATATCCAGAGATGGACAGCTGTCTAGTTTTAACATATGTGAAACTGATATGAAAAATTCTAGAATAATTTGAAATTATCATGTTATAACTACGCAAACAGACAAGTGTGTTGACATTATTTCGTTCAAGTGATGAGCGGGTCTTATTGACAATATAACCAGCTGAGCTGAACAATCGTTCAAAAAAACTAAGGTAGCTGGTATGCACAAAACGGTCAAGGCAAGGAATGACAATTTTGGATTTAAGTTCATTTAACTTCCACCATTGCAGAGGGTCAACAGATTCAGGAACTTTCATCTCTTTTTTGTAATGCAATAATTCATCAGAAGAGCTATCATCATTTTCTGCGTCTGAGTCAGACTCCATTAGCTTAATACGCTTTTCATTTGGTTCACATAGAGTTTCATTGTCAATGTCACCACCATCAGTTGCAACTGCCTCCATGTGCTCATTGTGAACATCAACTGCTATTTGTTGTTCAATACATGACCAGGTTCATTCTATTGCATCTTCTGATCAACACTTCAGGAATTTGTAGCCAGGATCAAGTGCTGTTGATACCTGTAGTATTTCAATATTTGTCAAAGTAGTTATATGTTCATTGAAATCATTACTATTAATAGTTGCTGCCTGGAATCTAGCCATGTAGCCTGGATCATCATCACATTCAATATTGTGTTTTCTCAGTGATGATAGCAGTGGCAATATGCAGCTACATGAAACATAAACTTGACTCAAAGTAGATGCAGGCATATACCAATGTTCCACTTAAGCTGCACGGCCACGCAGATATCTGACAGGCGCAGCGCAGCTGTTTAGAATTACAGCACAGCAAATTTTGTAAAATATTGCACAAAAAATGGATGCTAAGCAACTTTGCACCAGTTTTTTTTTACTTTGCATACAGAGCAAAGAGCCTTATAGGAAACATGGTAGGCAGATTTGTTTAAATTTATTTGGTCGCCATTTTTTTGGCTTCCAGTACTTTTGTAAGTGATGGGTCAATTAACCCTTTACTGGGCAGATTTGTTTACATTTTCATCCTCCTAATGGGCAAGATTTTTAAAAACAATTTTAGAGATATTTAAGGGTATGTCATTAAAAACTCTATATCTTAGGTATAGATGCAAATATTTAAATGGAAAAAAAAATGAACTCTTTTTTATTCTTGATCTTTTTTATTCTTGTCATGACTTATTTTTTACTAATCCATGTCTCCCCCCAAAAAATTCCAAAAACTTTTTTAAGGAGTCCACATTGACACTATTTAAAAGCACAAATATCCAGCGTTGTAATTAAGCTTGTTAACGGTTAACCGGTTAGCCGGTCCTCAGATCAGGATCGGTCCTCTTTATTGAGGACCGCAGGACCGTGTAACCGAAAACAACAACAACAAACAAAAAAAAAAACAAAAAAAAACATTAGCGGTAACGTAGTGGAAAAAAAAAACAACACAAGCCGTAACGCGGCTTGCGCCTCTCCCTCTCGCTTTGTCACGGTGAAAGCGATACCACGATCCAGCTGACAAGTAGCCTAGGTTGGCATTCAAACTAATCAAACCTTCAGTCTCCAAGCTGTAAGCGTGCGTACATGACGCGTTATAGCCTTGCTTCACTGAAGTTCACAACTAATAGTACTAGTTACTAACAGTGCGTGTTTGATGTCAACAACGGTCAAGGCCGAGGCTGTTTCTATTTATATTTATTATAGTCTGTTTCTTATAAAGACAAAGAAAGCTATAAAAGCATATGACCCCGTGACCTATCCGCATTTTCTGATCACCGGTTTATAGTCCATTTCAGGCATTCAAAAAACGTATTGGCGCACGCCGCTTAGTAAAGTACATGTACCTATATTACGAGAGGTATTTGAAAGACGTAGCAAAGATACCGAAAGATTAATCGGCCCACAAATTCGAGTTCGGTCTTTTAGTGACAGTTTTCCTGCCTATCAAAGGCATTTGTTTACCACATTAACAGTACAGCGAGTGTAGCTCAAACCCTATTTGAACAGAAAAAAACGGGGAGGGTGAACGTGTGAATCGCAAAATTCAATTATTCTGGCGAGTTGACGATTGAAAAATGTTTTTTTAAAAAATAAATTCCATTTTATCATCATTGTTTACTCCATAGCTTTATAATTTTATTATATTATTAATTTTAATACGCGAGTTGACCGGCATCACACACAAGAGAGGTAAACATGACGTCAAAATGGACGGGGCGAGGCGTTGGTAATGAAAAATACCTCGCTAACTTTAACGAACGATTCAACCTGTCCTCTTATTTAGACCCACAACGGACGGGGCGAGGCGTTGGTTTTTGAAACTAATGAAAAATACTTCGCTAATTTTAACGAACGATTGAACCTGTCCTCTTATTTAGACCGGTGAACTACGAGTCCTCAAAATAAAATATAAAAAAGACAATTAACCATCACTGTTAAGTTAATTTTTTGGATTAAAAAAAAAATACTATGAATTGAGGGCAATGCGGAAAGAGCTGAACGCAAGCGGGGGGAAGCGGGCTTTGATGCCATCAGACGACTCGAGGCGACAACATTCTCTTGTTAGTTCTCAAAACATTAGGGATATAAGGACGAGCGGTTAACCGGTCTTTTTTTGAATGGTTAGCCAGTCCTCAAAAACGAGCAGTCTTAACAACCTTAGTTGTAATGCGTCCCTGCTCGCTATTACCAAAGCGTCATAAAGCGTCCCTAGATAGCACTCTTGTTAGAAATGAGATCACAGAAAGTAAAAACTCTTAAATGCTTGAAAAAATTATGTATTCGACTCCCGGCAATGGCGGCAGTTGCCCGCGCTAGTGAAGATTTTTTTTTTTTTTTGAAGATGCGATTTTCCTATACTTTATATAAAAATAATAGTACTAAACTACAGGTAATTATAGTATTTAACTCAAAACAGTGTTTTGGGTGCAGTCAGGGGTATGAGAATCACTGTGGGTGAATGTGCCGTGACTCAGTTCACACCGTGCTCACATGGATGATTGTTTGTGAGCTCTGATCACGGGGGCATTGATCAGAGGACAGGAGAGTTCATACAAGGGTCAGTCGAGACGAGTCGTATATATAATTTGGGTGTGTCACAGCAGTCAGGCTAAGAGAGAAGAGTGCGAGTGAGAAGTGAACAGAGCTAGAGAGAGTCGAAGAAGGGACTCTATCGTTGCCCAGGGTTGGTCATTTGGACTGAGGGCTTATATCTAGTAGAAGTTTATGTACACGGAGTTGTGCTGATAGTTAAAGAGATGTTGTACATAGATTACGAGTGGCATACTCGGGAGAATAAATATTGCATTTTATGGCAAGGACTTCTGTCAGTTTATGTACGCAAGTTGGCGGCGGAGTGTAAGGCAAGAACCCTAGACAACGGGATGTGACAGATGCGTAAAAATAACCATTCTTACCTTAAAAAATGAAGTCAGTATGACAATAATAATATAAAATGGATTTTACGCAATTTTTAAAATTTCATAACAAGTTGATCGCATTACGGGAAATCCTTACAGGAATGAGGCGGAAAATTATTGAAAACCTTATGGGGCTTTAAAAGATATACACACACCACATGTCACACTCACCTTTGTGTGGAATATAACAAATAAAAAACAATAGATTATAACTCTGAATTCTGACTCTACCCCATTTTAAAAAAGTAAATTTATGCACCTCTTCAACATTAGCAGCAGTTTTTGCAGAGGTTTCCATGAATATCAAGCCATGCTCCCTAGCAAATGCCTCGCCTTCTTCTTTCTTAACTTCTCTTCTGGCTTCCAAATCACTAAGAAATAAAGTAGTATAAATATATATCCTAACTGCTTACTTAAAATATGTATTTTAAATGTTTAACATAAAAAACACATTCTAAATTTTTTATATAAAGATAAATGAAGAAAACATATTTAGAACTTCAGTTGTAAGTGGATGACTGGTTCTATGAATAAGAACCGCTGCTATTTAAGCTCAACTTCAAATTGTCAGCATAAGCTTAGTATCCTGACTTCATTTTTGTGTGTTAAATCAAAATAACCAATATGAAATGCCAATTAAAATATTATCACAGCTAGTTGAGGTTTGAAAAAATAATATGGCATTTTTTAAAAATAAAAATTAGTTAATTATCACTGATTCTCTCCTTAATTGGCGTTATTATAAATCATTTTTTTTCGCCTTAAATCTTTTTAAAAAGTTTGTTGCTGGATTCTAGAATAACTAATATTTTGTGGCATGCGAACTTTACTATTGTTTAAATAAAGGTTGTTAAAGGTCCTAAGACCAGGACCGGTCTTCCTATACTTTAACTACAGGTAAATATAGTATTTAACTCAAAACAGTGTTTTGGATGCTGTCAGGGGTATATAAATAATATACACGTCATCACTATTAATTTACTTCGCTTATGACTAAGAAATGATTTTTTAAATGTTTAATTTGCTTAGTTATTGAGGCACTGTACGAGAGCAAACACACAGTGCGTGTTTGATGTGAACAACGATCAAGGACGTGACTGTTTCTATTTATATTAATTATAGTCTGTTATAAAGACAAAGAAAGCTATAAAAGCATATGACCCCGTGACATATCCGCATTCCCTTATCACCGTTTCAATTCTGTTTCCCGCATCCAAAAAAGTGATTGTGCGTGCCGCTTAGTGAAGTACCGATATTATGAGAGTCATTTGATAGACGTAGCAAAGATACAGGGCGATTAATCGGTCCTCAAATTCGAGTTAGGTCATTTAGTGACAGCTTTCCTGCAGGATTACCACATTAATATCAAAACTGATATTTTCTTTAACGAACAGTTTAACTGGTCCTCTTATTTAGAACAATTAATCACGCGTCCTCAAAAAATTTTTTTTTTTAATTTGACTATAAACCATCACTGTTTACTTATTCTTAGGAATTTTTTAAATTTTAAATTCGCTAAATTGAGGGCATAGCGCTGAACGCAAACAGGAGAAGCGGGCTTTGATGCCACCATCAGACGATGCAAGGCAAAAACATTCTCTCGTTAGTTCTCAAAACATAAGGCATATAGAGACCGGTGGTTAACCGGTCCTCAAAAATGAGCGGTCTTAGCAACCTTTGTTTAAATTCAAATTCAAAATGCAAATACCTTTTGTTTCCAATGAGCATAATAACCATGTTAGAATTCGAATGTTGTCTGGCATCTTCTAGCCATGTTGTCAGGTGGTTAAATGTATCTCGTCTATTTAAAAGAAGAACAAATTACAATTAAAAAATTGCTGTAATGTAAGCATTTAAAAAATATTTTTTGAAAATACTTTCTATCAAACACAAAATTAAAAGGTACTAAAAATTAAAAAATAGTTGACAATTTGTAAATATCAATAAGCAAAGAAAGACATTAGAATAATAGATATCTAAATTTTTTTTTTAATTTTGGGGTGGGGGGAAAGGCAAATATTTTTTGGTGTTAAGAATATTCATGAAAGAATAAATGATGAAGGGTGGGAATTAAGAAAATCTAAAATTCAACTAATTGCGAAAAAGTGATGTTTTGAGTTCAACTCTGCGAGACATAATAAAATAGTTAAAAACATATATATATATACACACACACTGGTATACACATACGTAAAATGGGTTACATGTGTCCTGAAATGAATAAGATAAATGCAAATGCTTTAGAATAAGTCTCTTTGACTTTGATATGATAGAGACTGGATTAAAATCTATGGGAATTGCCTCAAAACGAACTGCAGAGACCCCAGAGGGTAACATAACACAAAATTGTACATTGTATTGCAGGTGAGGAAATCTGACATCAAACTGCCTCTTACTCTTAAGGATCTCCAATGGCTTACTGTAGCCAAAAGGCATAAAACACTAACACCTGGTACTGACATATTGCTATATAGATCAGCACCTCATCATGTGAAAGAACTGACTTTAAAACATGTATCTCTAAAGTGGCTGTATTTCTTTAACACAATGCCTTTTCAAAGTCCCCCCGGTTTAATTGACATAGAAAGAAGTCCTTTTGAGTGCGTTCTTTTTAACCTACTTAATTTAAATTATGGGATAGTCTTCCCAAATTATTGAATGTGATAGCTGAGAAACATTTAAGAAAACTAAAGACTTTTATTTATACGTTTTTTAAACCGTTTCCCCCATGGACTCACCGCGTGTCACCGTTATCAGTAGACCCTTACAGTCGCCGATTTTGGGTTGTTTCATTGCAGAGCCAATCCAACTTTTTAAGCAGTTAATTTATACTATCTTTAACTCTCACATTGAAGAGCTATGAATTCACTTTCTTTCAGTTTTTTATTCTTTTTGGATGAGTAGTGGATTTGTGGTTAAATTTTAAAATTAGTTGTTTTTGTGGTAAATTTTCCCAAATGGATGATGTTATGTGAATATTTAGGGATGCTAAAAAGTGCGATTATAGAAATTATTAAGATTTAGGGTGTAATTCTGGATATAGTGAAAGTTGTTTTATGTTCAAATTGATGTAATTTGACCTTTGTGACAGGGATATTGATACTGATATCTGATAAGAAGTCTGATGATGCATTATTCCTTGAAAGCATAGAACAATAGGTCTGAACATTGTAGGCCAGTGGGACAATGTGACATGTATTTTGTGTTTATGGATTTTACTGCAGATTGTGCCCTAAATATGAATTAGAACCATTTGTGTGGCACATGAGGCTGTTTATGGATGTACTTTGTGCCAAGTTAGACTTTTATAAAAAGAAAATATTTCTCACTATCCCATGCAGACTTAATGCCAATTCACTTTAAGTCAACTCAATTTTTTTTCTTCATTTTTTAAAAACGATTTTAGTCATCTCATACCTTGTCCCTATTTCATTTTTTTTTTTTAATTGACTTTTATTGCTTTAATAGTTTTATTTTTGTGAATTTTTAAATAATGTTTGTTGCAAATAGATGGAGTTATGCACCTTTTGTCAAGGAAAGCCTGTGTGTGGCTTAGAATTTGCCTTAGGGCGAAAGGGTTAAATTCTGAAAATCAGAGTGCAGTGAACATGCTAGTCTAATATTGAAAATTAGCGTTATAGAAAAAAAAACATCCTCAACATGTTTTTTCAAGTATATTTAGTTGATGGAAAGTTCTCACTTAACAACTACTAAAGTTTGGAGGCTGATGTCAGATACTATTATCTTTCATTTTATCTTATAGTCAGGTAATAAGTAGAATTTGAGTGGAAGCTTTTCTGCTTTTCATCTAAATCGGCTTGTGTGGATTAAAGGAGCATCTACTTTTGTCAATTAAAAAAATATTAGCTAATGTACACAATAATTGCCATAATACCTGGTGATGTCATAGACTAAAAGAGCCCCTGCAGCTCCTCTGTAATAAGATCTTGTAATTGATCTGAAGGACTCTTGCCCAGCCTTAGAAGGAGTTACATTATCATTAATTAAGCATTATATTAAAATTATCTTTGATTTTTTTAAAATAAAAATATCTACCATTTTCATAAAAAATTTAAATACATGCGTAATGAAAAATAAGCAATGCATTTTATTTCAAACACTAAAGTAAAGGAGATACAAGTTTCTTAAATCTAAACAAATATAAAATAAAAAGAGTTTTAGAAAATTTCATACTCTTAATCTTAATAAAATTAAATTACAGTTTCTTTTTTTTTTGGTGTAAACTCATAGCTTCATGAAAAGTTTCATAAAGCATTTGAGACAGTTTAAGTGATTGTTTAAAACAGTCAGTTAAAAAAATTGTTGAGGCTATATTGCTTTATTTAAACACATCCAAATTCGAATTAGAAAACTAATTAAAATAATTTCTTTAACTGCATGTTTATTTTATTATTTTGATTTAATTGTTTTTTATGCTCATTTAGGGGGAGAAAAAAAGTTATTTTTGGGGGATAAGGATGGATGATAAATAAAACTAATTAGTAAACATACTGTGTCCCATATCTGGAGTTTGATTTGTTTGCCATCAATTGTTATCATGCGCGCCCCAAACTCAACACCTGAAACAAATATTTCAATTTAGATAATTGTCTTAAAGAATTAACCAAACAACACCAACAAAAAAAAAACAAATAAGTAAGGCAGCTTTTAAAACCGTAAATAATATTTTAAGCTGCTCTAATCATGACATTAATAACGAGTTGCAATCAATTTGAAAAAACATTTGCAATTTAATTTAATCAAAGTCCTTTCCATATGCTATTTTAAAAATACCTACCTATTGTAAGATCATGAACTGGTTGAAATCTTTTGTCTGTAAATTGAAGTAGCAGGCAAGATTTGCCAACACCTGCAAGAGAAGAGATGAGATAAGTTTGGATCTGAGTGATAAACTAGTCAAACTGGCAATTTATTGAATATTTTTTGTTAAAAACAAATGTCTGCGGGTATGTGCATTTTTGGGATGGAAAATTCTTTTGCTTCATCTACATATGATGTCAATGGGTGCTTTCTTTTCAAAAATATATTTTGCAAGGAAAGTTGTATTTAATTAAATTATATTTATCTGAGGTTTGTAAGTAGTAGTTATTCATTACTAAAATAATTAAAGTTTTACACAATAAACATTAAAAAGTATGAATATGTACAATTTCTGGATTAAGAGGATAGAAAAATTGGTTACAATTATGCTTTGTGAGTTTTCCAGCATTTAGTTTATAAAATTAAGCAAGTGATCCTTTAAATATATGAAAGAGTGTATAATGCTTTTACAATGACACTAATTACATAAAACTGCTTTGTATCAATTGAAAAAATATGCTAAATAGGAATTATTAAATAAATGTAGGAATGATTTCTGTGTTTCATTAAATGAGTTTTGTTTGCATTCTTTTAGAAAGATGTCATCTCTTTCTTTTTTTCTCTGCCTCCAAAAATTTTAAAAATCAATAGTTGTAAACATATTAACACTGTGCTATGAGCAGGAGCTTCTTGCTTGTATCATCCATGATTCACTAACAAAAGAGGTAACATCTGCTCCTGGCAGGCTAATGTGCATAATGTCATTTTACATGACACTGTTACACAGCTGCTAGCTGCCTATTTTTCAGCTATGAATTTATACAATACCATTCTAGTGAATTTTGAAAGAGGTAATACAACAAAAGTTTTAGTTCTTAACCAACATTGATGTTATCATGTAGGGGACAAAAAAAAATGGTTACATGGATGGAGTACAGGCTCAATACACATTCCCAGTCCAGACCCTGAACCTCCAATAAACAACTATCAAAGACATGAAAAGGCAATAATTTTTTGTCTGAGCACAGGATTGATGCAATTTTATTTCCACCTCAGCCACATAAATCCGGACAATATGAGACAGTGTAATGTTACTTCTTCCCCTGCCGATATTAATGCCTCATCTACCAACAAAGAATACCAGACTACACAAGAGTGGGTAAATTATTTACTAAGGCTGCAGTCTGATGGACTCATGTCCAAATGGGCACTAGATCTGAATGATGATGTTAGAACGGCTCATACACAAGTCATGGTTTGTTCATTATGAAATGGCATTAATTGCAAAGGATCTCAAAAGTTTTTATTGTATAATATTTAAAATGTCAATTTAATCCAACAAGCCACCAATTCATCAGAGGATCTTCTTTTGACTTCATATGTGGCTCCCAGTACATATTTTTTAACCCAACTAAATTTCATAAGTTCATGTAATGAAAATAAACACAAATGAACACATGAAAAGCTAAACAAAATTTTAATCAACACATTTTAACAGGATGGGGATAATGGGTTAAAATCAAGGAAAATCATTCAAAGTTAACAATTTTCAAGCAAACAACAAACCAAACTGTAACTCTACCTAACCTGAAAACTACCTAGCTGATCTTATGCCTAGCTTAGAAACTAATTAACTAAATATCTAACCAGAAGTTAACTAGCCCTATAATGTATTTGACTTATTTGATAACTAATTGTCTTTAATGTTACTCCTTACCATACAACCAACCCAAAGTGATACAAATTATGAAAGGAAATGGCTAAATTGCACATATAGTTATATAGTGCAGTAATCCAGCCTAGGGCTAGTTTCACATTAACATACTATTGAAAAATATTAATCAAATACAAAATATTCATATAATTAATAAAAACATGATGATATGGATGGCACACATAAACTAAGCTTATCACTCAAAGAAATTTCAGATTGTCAGTCTTAAAGATTGAAAAGAAATGTTTGAGTGCAGTTTTGTAATTCTTAATAGTTCGAATGTTAAGAATGTGAAATTGGAGAGAACTACATTGTTTTGAAGTACAAGAAAAGAAATAGACCTTTTACTGAATGTCTAAATTAAAAACAGAAAGAATAAAGTGCACATGGACCGAAATTTGTTTAGAAATAATACCTAACCAGATCTCCACTTTTACCACAGCCAAAGAACAACTATTGATTGTCAATTTTTAATTAACATAAATTTTGACAAAGATTTATCATTGACTATAATGAGAGCCTTATTAATTAAAAATTCATAACTTTTGATAGGTTCTCCAGGAAGATACAAGACACTATTATGTTTTTATATCCAATAAGGATTAAATTATTAATAAATAGATGCTTTTGACACAACATTGTTCCTTTTTGTGGCACATTTTCAGTAATATCATTATTACTATTACTCATTAAAGATAAAATAGATTGATTGATACTTATGATACTAATACACATTTGAAATGAGCAGCAGAATAAAGTATAAACACATGACTAAACTTAATTTTACAATTAACGGTAATTGGGAAGTTTCTAATAAAATTGTCACCAGTTTAAAAAAAAAATTGACCTACATATAAAAAAAAATTTCAATGGAGTGTTTCTCAAAAACTATTTGACCTACACTCTTCAAATTTGAATATGTTTTATTTCAAGTAATGAATTTAAATACTACTTAACTCATTAGCTCCTGATGCGACTAAATGCGTCTTTATAGGGGTCCGTAGGGATGCGTCCAAATGCGCCTGTTCGCATAGCAACGCACTCTCGCATTTTTAGTTAAAAATAGCATCGAAATCTCGCTTTCCTCAAGACTTCCGACTTTTATGTGATTCTACGACATTTCAATAAAAATTACCGGATGTTTTTATCTTCTTTCACTTTCGATCCATGTGTGTTTTAGTTTGACGCGTCTCTATTGAGTGTGTATTCACCCGAGGTGTCGGAAATCGCGATATTAGTCTTTAATCGTCATTATTTCGTAGTGCACGTTATATTATTATTAAACTTAATTCATTCCTGGATGTGTTAATCATTTTATTTTTTAGGATAAATGAATATCTTTACAAAAGAAAAGCATTTTCATCATGCAATCAAAAACTTAACGAAGTTGCTTCCCTTTTGTCCGGAATGTGGAATAGATACGGAAGTAGCCCTTCAGGAGCTATTGAGTTAATTTTATAATTGACGCATTTCTGTAAAAAAAGTTATTAAATAGTGAATAGACCAAGTTATTACAATCAATTTTCAAAGTTGAAACCTTGCGAAAAAAAATCCGGAAAAAATGTCAATGCAACAAACAAGATGTCTTCTTTTATGAATGGGCGGATGTTGAATTTATTTTAGCACGAATAATCGGCTATGACAATCCAAACAAGGATACCTTCAATAAATTAAAAAGTGGAGGTCGCCATTTTGTCAACGAAATCACGATATCAATTTTTCGGGGATTTCCGGCTGATACCCAAGTGCCTACTTTTAGTTTTAGTTACCATTAATTATTACTACTATTAGTCCTTAGCTTTGCTTTAATATAAAAGTTTAAAACAATTCAGATCTAATAATCTAATATATAGTCAATTTTAAGTATTTAGACAAGACTAGTAAGTCTACAACTACAAGAATACTAACTACTGACTAATAATTAATAGGCTAAAGCGCAGTATGTCGACCGTGACGTCACGACGCTATCGGTTGCTGGAAAAGAAAGTTCTATTAATTCTAAAAGGATTATAAAAAATGGAAGATTTTAGAAATTTTAGGGTTTGGGTTAGGTAATTTTTGGAAAATTAAAGGTTTTAGGGTTTGGGTTAGGTATAGCTATAGAATTTTAAAGCCTTTTTAAGGAAGTACTATAACAACAAAGAAGGCCGCCATGACGGTGACGTCACGGTCGACATACTGCGCTTTTACCGACTAATACTAAACTAAACTACAGTTTGTTACTAAGCCTTAGCCTTAGTTAGTGTCATCAAGTCTCAAGTAGTGTGAGTGAGTGAGTGTGAGTAAAATGGCAAATGGTCCTTGTCAAGTCAGGGTGGTTATGAAGTTTTTTAATTGACTATGTATTATAGTCTTATACTAGAATAAACCAGATTTCAAGGTGTGAAGTTTTGAGCGAAAATATAGAATAAAGGTGTAATATTTAGCACAATCTAACGTATGCATACCTAATTAGCCTAACTTTTTTTTTGTCCGCCATGATGGACTATTTAGTTTAGGCTTAGCTGTCTGCTAAGAGTAAAAGCAATAAACTTACAATTATGGTCAGGAAAAAAATAATTATTGGGATGTTAGTATTAAACTTAAGAAATAATCGCAAATCCTAATATTACCTGTGTCACCAATAATTATATATTTGAATAGGTAAGCGTAAGACATGTCTTATATTGTTTGTTTTTTTGTTTTTTTTGCAATATTTCAGTGATGATGTCAACTAAACGTGACGTCACAATGTAAACCGGATGCACTTAAAAATTGAACTCTGAATTTGTTTCTTTAATTACCGAAAAATAAACAAGTTAAACTTTGGAAATATTGCAAACAAATTTTTCTCTAAAATTTAACCAAGAAACCCACTAAAATTACTTTTAAAAAATAAATTCCTTAAATAGGATTTGACATATGAACAATGAGTTAGCCTGAAAAGGTTGAAAAAAAAACAACGAGCGTATTGGCAATCATCAAAAGGTCTTCCTCGGTGAACAAACAAATAACAATTCAACGCTTTCAATACATGTACTTTCATACCATTTTTGCGCTTTAAAATAACACGTACTTACATCCATATTAGATCTATATCTATACAATATTTTTTCCCTTATCCGTATAAACTTATTTCATCGATTCAATTAAAATTTCACTTTGTGATCAAATGAAAGAGCAGACATCATACCCCATTCCCTTGCATCACACTTAATTTCCAATCAAGAGATATTAAATGAATTCGTTTGCTTTAGGTTTAGGTGTTTCCTTGAATCTTCCTTTATTTTCCACTCAAACCTCATTAGTTTCTTTCCACCTTTTGCCATACGCTTTCCTAAAATTATCATGTATCCTTCCACCACTATTCTCTAGCAACACATAATAGTAGTTAAGACCCCCTAAAATTGTTTACTTTATTTACAGAGTTATAACGTCATACATGCCATGCATTTTGTTCCAGATTTTAAACAAATTTTTATAGTTAATTTTTTAAAAACCTTTGAATTTGATTTTTTTTAAATAAAGGAGGCATTGAAAATTATCTTATCTTCTTATCTTATCTTAGATATACAGACGCTCCTTCTATGCAGAAGATAATTGCGTCCACAGACCATGAGAGATGATCTGTTGGCAAGTGATGCAGCGGTCACAGGCCACGGCTATAGGCGTTCCACGCATTATCCCAGCCGCCTAACTATTGTCTAGTTAGGTACCCATTCGGAGCTGGGTGCTTCGGGGACTCCTCAGGCCCCGGGAACAAATCCTCGCCTTCGCGTGGATTTGAACTCGTTACCACCGGTACGATAGTCGAGCGCGCTACCTCTCGACCACTGCTAACCAATTTTATTATGTTCATTTGGGTTATATATTATATATTAGGGCTGTGGAAATTAACTATTAATTTCTCGATTAATCGTTAAAAAATGTAATGTTTATATTTTTAACGATTAATTGACCCACCACCACATATTAATATACTGGAAGACAAAATTAAAAATATTCCTGATGCTAAATATAAACTAATTTTTAGCCGATTACACCAACATTTTGTTTTTAAACTATTGACTGTTCCAAATATTGATGAAGGTTATTGTGTCCATTGAAAGAAATTATTTGCCTGCCATGCAATGTTCCCTCTAAGTCTAATCTTCGTTGGTCTGTGTGCACAGTTTAAAATAAATAAAAAACTCGTGTGCAAAGAGATATTTTACAAAATTTCCTGCTGGGTGATTCTACACTCATGCGTGACGATTGTTCAACTCGGCTGGTCCTGATGTCAATAAAACTCGTCATCAAACTGGAAATTTCCATGTAAGTAACAAAAAGAGGCTATTGACATTTTTTAAATTTAAATATAAGTAGTTCAACACAATGTCAATGAATTTAAATTTTGTAATTGTTAATTAAGTAAAAACAATGTTTTTCATATCATTTTCCTTAGGGGCCATCCATAAATGACGTCACACGATTTTGGCCGATTTTTTACACCCTCCCCCCTACGTCACGCGTCGTCACAAAATCGTAGACCCCACCTCCAAAAATACGTCACAAAACTTTGACCACCCCCCCCCCCCC
>MUZC01002092.1:971517-1019530 GCA_002072015.1 Radix auricularia | reverse complement strand
CCCCCAAAAAAAAAAAACAAAAAAAAAAAACAACTCTATTTTCTATTTGAAAATAAGTATGTTTCAAATCACATTTTTGTCATTTAAGTATTTATTTAGTGTAGGTCTACATTGTAATATTGTAACACGCGTGAAGCTATGTAAAAGACATTAAATAAATTTTAAGCCAGTGATTCTCACACGTTTTCTTATCAGACGACCGGCAAGAATTTTTCCATTTCACCAGGTACCATTGCATTCTTTTCCCGTTTTGACATGATTTTCTCTGTACTGATTTGATATCAAAATGTTCCCCTACACAGCTTAAAGCCCTAAAGATCAAGTATGATTTCGGCTTGTTTTATATATTACATTTTAAAAAAATGTTTAGTTGCCAAGGCATAGCAAGACAGCTAACAAACAATGCAGCGGTAATGTCAAAAACCATTTGATGTGTATAACCTTCGCGATTAAGCTCGCGAATGTGACTATTGATATTACAAGGATCATTGCATTGTTGTTAGACCTAGAATATATAGATACCAAGTAAATCAGTGCATGAAGTGACTTCGAGCTAGATAACAGACAATTCCTCAAATTGATTTCGATCTTCGTATAATGACATTTTTCCTGCTAAGTATGTGCACATCAAAGGCATTTGATCTAAAATTATCACATTGATATCACATCTCATGTTTTCTAAAAAATTATTACGTATGCGCTGGAAGAGGAAAATGGCCAAAACTGTACGAACCCCACATTTATGCAGGAAAGTAGGGTGTCATCTTGTGCGTCGCAAACTACAGTAATTCTTGCAAGTTGAGGACTGAAAAAAATACTATGACGTTATAAAAAATATCCAATATTATCATAACTTTTTACTCAGAAGCTCACAAGTTTGTTTGTTTTTGGTTTTTTTTTTCAATTATTTTTTCTTCAGGATTTCACGTACGTCACACAACAGTTATAAATATAATGTCACCAATAGACGAGGCGTGTTTAAAATGTTGTATTCTCCTGTGGAATGTATAAACTAATGAAAAATACATGGCTACCGCTATCGGCCTGTTTAACCAAGGGGTCGGTAAACAGCGATAAATTATCTCATTTGGGGTAAAAAGGGAACTCTTGGGGGTAATGCTGAATCATTGCGGGCATATAAAATTTGCTAGAATCCGCTACTTTTGGGTAAATAGTAATGTTAACATAAACTTTTATAATTTTAATATTTAGGTATCCTATGGAACCGGTCCGGTTTTTTTTCAAACCGTTTATCAGGCCTTCAAAAAACGAAATGTTTTAACATCCTTAGATTATATTTTATTTAAATGCATACAAATTAAACATTGACTATAAATCATTACTGTTAACTTCATCGTTGATAAAAAAAAGTTATTTAAAAATAATATTTTAAAAATGTATTTTAAAAAAAAATCCCTCAATTGACTGACGGGCATCCCGTAAGAAAGAGGTCGGCGAGCAGGGGTAAATTACCTCATCTAGGATCAAAAGGGAATTTTTTGGGGGAATGCAGACTCATTTCACTCCACTCCACTAAATATATTCAAATACGTCGTGTATACGTGTACGCTTGGAACATATGCCCACTATTGAACCGGTTCCTTCTAGAAAATGCATTTGTTAAATTTGTCATCTATGTAGATTTCTTATTTACGTACTATACGAAGACACCTAAATACAACCTCCTTTCATTTATATTGACACAAGTGACAATAATCTTAATCCACATGACTTGACTGTATCAAGTATCCTTTCTGTCATATTTAAAATTAATGCCTTAAAAACTGAGTTCAGAAGGAAGTTGTTTTGTGCTCCTCTCAAATTGCGATGTCAAGAATTTGATGCATTCTATAAATTTAATGAATACTTTTGACTAATTTTAAAATGGAAAAATTTATCATTATATTTAGAATAACCAGAGGCGTTTGACCAAAAACAAATCGAAAAATTATATCAAATTTAGAACGTTTATAATTGTATCAAATAGATTCGCCTCCCCCAACCACCCCCAAATGGATATTCCGTGTCGATTTGACTTAAAATATCTACACATAATCCTATTCAGATCTTTTTAGACACTTGTCCTGTTTGTAAAACTCACCAGTTGCAGTTTCGGGGAGGGGGGGAATAACCGACCAAAAAAAAGTTCGCAGACTCCTGCCGCGAGTGAACCAAACGAAACTGAGGTTACATCACAAACGCTTTGACGTCCACATCAAACGACGCAGGGTAACAATTTAAACTGTTCTCTTGTGGGCAATTGTGGATTCTCAAATTTAAAAATTATATTTAATTTATATCTAAGTATAAGCGTAAGACATGTCTTTTATTGTTTTTTTTCTATTTTTTGTTGTTTTTTTCAATATATATTTATTTTAAATGTATTTTAAGGAATGAAACCAGTATCAAAACTACAACACTTTTTGAAATATCTACGGAGAGTTGCCCTTGCTCTTGTAACTTTGTAACATGAATCATGAATGCTCAACCCTTTGATTTTTAATGCAGGCAGAGAAGTTTCAGAAGTAGAACAAGGAAGTCGAAATTAAATAATTTATAGCAGGGAAAAAGTCATAGTCATAATTATTTTTTTAAATTGAATAACTTGACGAAATTTAAATGAACTTAATTTACATAAATGTCATAAAGAATTATTATCATTAAAGGATCTTGAAGATTTCAAAAATTACACCTGTCACCATGACAATGATTATTAAGGTTGGTTTTGGTATTTAGAGTAACACAATAACGAAACAAACACATTTTATTTCTGCTGTTTTTCCTTTAATTTTCTGGATTTATTTGTAAATTATGATTTTAAAATTTATTTTAAGTTCATAAGTTTGTAACGCTATGAATTATTTTCATAACCAAATTATATCATTTCCAAATTTCCATTAAAATATAAGTTTTTTAGGAGTTAATTCCCCTGACAGAACCAACCAATGAAATCAATGATTTACGTTTGTTGAGGTTCGAGTTCAGCACCGCCACAAATTTCTATTGCAGGGCAAATCTAAGTATTTCACGGAATTAAAATACAGGTTAGAATATTATAGAATTGATTTACTTTCCTTATAGCCTTTTCAAGATATCAATGTGTTTTTATATACATTTACCAGTTCTGTCGCTTGTAACTTATATTAAATTTCAGGTACAATCCTAATTTTTCATTTATGTAGTCAATTTCACTTTCTTATTCTTAAATTTGAAATTAAAATAGTAAAATAATAGTAATTAGTAATAGTATTACTATTACTGTTACACTGTTAGGAATACTTGACTTAGTACTTAGTGTTAAATTAGTATTAGGCAAAATTTCAATTCTGAATAGGGATAATGTCTAATGTACTTTTAGTTTAGTCTAGTTGGTCCATCCAGTAATAATAAATATAGGATGTGGCTAGCGCTACGACAAAATTGTCGTAGCCTGTCGTAGCAGCAGATGACCCGGTCAGATGTTGCTAGCGTTACGGCATGTCGTAGCGCTAGTCAGGAAACTAGTGCTACGACATGTCGTAACAGCAGACAATCCGGCGGGATGTTGCTAGCGTTACGACAAGATTGCCGTAACAGCAGACAAACCGGTCGGATGTTGCTAGCGTTACGACATGTCGTAGCGCTAGTAAGGAAACTAGTGCTACGACATACGCAACTTCTGTTACGACTAGTTTTAGTCACTCTTTGCAGTAGACACCTGGAAAGAATTAAATCTTAACAAACTCTTCTTTATATTGTATTAGCATATTCATATATATTAATATTATAATACGACATGATTTGTGTGTGCATTAATTCTAAAATCTAAATTTATTTAAATAAATTATTTAAATAGATTTAATTTTAATATTATATTGGTCTACCTATTATAAATATATCAGCCGATGGTTCTTTTCCTTTATCTTACCCCCAAAATATTTTTTGGAAAAAAATCATATTTGCACGACGTGACAACACGTGGTAACCCTAACCCTAGTGTCCCTAGCATTCTCAATGATATTGTGACTTTTTGGCCGCCTGCATGATTCATTGCTTGTGACGTCATATAAACATTTATTTTTTTAAATTTCTGTTTACATTTCTTGCCAAGTTATATTTGCTTGTAAACTTTAGATAAATACTGCCTTTTAAATACTGAGTTTTGATATAGAAATACTGTATTTTACGTTAAAAATTTGGGGGTAAGATAAAGGAAAAGTACCCAGCCGATTTTGCAATACTATAGTATACTTGTTTAAGCGATGCAGATGCATTAAAATTTAGTATACCGTAAAGCCTAAAGCCGTAAATGAAAATCCTCAAGCAAGGATTCGCGCACAATCGCAAGAATGTAGGCCTAAAATAATTCGTTTCGTGTGGAATAATAAAATGTGCCGTGTGCAGACTTGTCACAGGAAACCATTCCATTCATCCTTCTACCTCATTTTCACTCTATTACTAATACTATTACTATTGAGGAGGGGGGGCAGGTAATAACAACCGCACAGGACTCCTCGTTTACTCGCCTTTTTTCCCCCCTATTACTNGCTTCCCCCGCTTGCGTTCAGCACTTTTTCGCGATGCCTTCAATTCAGAGAATGTTTCAAAAATATCTTCCAAACAATTAAGTAACAGTGATGGTTTATAGTCATTTTTTAAACTCACGCCTCACCTTTTTCGTTGATGATGCCAACTGAGTGTCAACTCGCGAATCAAAAGAAGAAAAAAAAAGTAGTATTAGCATAATTAAATACAGCTTTAGTCGTAACTGTAAGTAAGCACATATCACATTTTTACGACTGTCGTAGCAGCAGACGACCCGGTCGGATGTTGCTAGCGTTACATGTCTAAAATCTAAATATTTTTATTTTAACAGATTTATTCAACGTATCTGCTTTTCAGAATAATAACAAAAATTATCAGCATACTCATTATGATTTTAAAAATTAATAATAATAATAAATGAAATTTAATAAAAAAAAGCATGACGGCAGCGGGATTCGATCCCGCTATCAGTAGTACTATATCATTTCCGAAGCAACCGTACTATCATTTGATCTAGCGAAGCTGCTGAGAAAGTGTAATTTTTAAAATTTGTAACAGTTTTTCATTTAATGGCTCTATCTAGATTTTTTTTAATCCCTTAAAATTCATTAATAAGCTTATCTAGTGATCATGATATTTCATTATGAGAATTATAATTTAGTATTTAAGTATTAGTAATAGCATAATTGAAATACAGAAAATTGTTTACGACATGTCGTAACGGCAGACAACCCGGGCGGATGTTGCTGGCGTTACGACATGTCGTAGCACCAGCCACATCCGCGCGGGTTGTCTGCCGTTACTTTGTCGTAGCAGTAGACACTCCGATAAATATATTAGACTAAATATTTTATAATTAATAAATTGGCTTGCAACTCAGGCAACTGTAAAAATTAAAAAGAATTTTAACAGTAACTTCACTGAACTGTTCAGTAAGTTTCAGTCTCAGTCTGACAAGGACAATTACAATTACAATGTATGAAAGTAAGAGTATGAGTAGTATGATTATCATGTCATTATGATCATTATCAGTAAATAGTAAATTTAATATTAATATTGATCAGGTAATCCTGCAGTTTTTACACATATTCATATATTATGTAGGATGCATCAATTTTGTTTATCTAGCATCTTACTTGCCAGATTGTCACAGTAAGATGCCAAATGAAATGTTCTCACTTACATTTAAATAAACAAAATAAAAATCAAACATCTAGTAACAAATGAAAAAATGAAATTGTCTATAAATCATTTATATATCTTTTAAGGACATAATAAGTTAAGGTTGTTGAGACTGCTCGTTTTTGAGGACTGGTGAACCATTCAAAAAAGATTGTTAACCGTCTGTTCAATTTTTACTAATTATTGTGGACCAACAAGAGAAAGTATCAAATTTTTTAGCCGCTTTGACTTTGTCTGATTTGACATCTAAGCACCTGTTATGTATTAACCGCTAGTGTTAACCTCTGCTACGCTATCATTATAACAGCGAGTTAAAAAACAACATTTTTTATAAAAAAGATTCCCAAAAAGAAGTAAACAGTAAAGATTAATAATTAATATTAAATTTTATGTATTAACAGCATTCAAACAGCATGTTAGCAATGTTGTCAAGTCAGTTCGTTTGGGAGGACTGGTTAACCCTTTAAAAAAGACAGTTTTACTGTCCGTTCCGTATTTCTCCATAATTTTTTAAGAACCATCAAAGAGAGTGTGTATCAAATATCGACTCGAGCAGTCAGATGGTGACTCCAAAGAACATGTGACATCACCGCCATTTTGTGTTCAGCTCTGATGCCCTGTGCTCATTTTCCAACGCACACGAAATAAAAAATTTTTTTTTAGAAAACATAACATTTTTTATCAGTGTGGTAATTAGTAATGTTAAGTCAAATGCCTTTGAAAACTGTCAATATAAGACCGAAATCAAATTTGAGGACCGGTAAACTCTCTGTTAGTATTACTGTTAGGCAAATGTTTCTGATTGTGGCATCAAAACCCGCTACCCCCGCTTCCGTTCAGCTCTTATCTGCAATGCACTCAATTCAGTGAATTTTTTTTTAAAATCCAAAGAATTAAGTAAACGTTGACGGTTTTTAGTCATTTTTTTTTAAAGGACTTGTGATTAACCATTCTAAAGAATAGGGCAATTAAAGTTCGTTAAAGTTAGCAAGGTATTTTTCCTTAGTTTATAAAACCCATGCCTTGCCCCGTTGGGAGGTCGTGTTTACCTCTCTTGTGTGTGATGCTGGTCAACTCGCGAATTAGAAATTAATAATAATAATAAAATTATAAAGCTTACAGAGTAAATAGTGATGATAAAATGGAATTTATTTAAAAACCATATTATTTTTCAATCGTAAACTCACCAGAATAATTTAATTTTGCGGCGCACACGCCCCCGCCACTATTTTTTCTGTTCAAATAGGGTTTGAGCTGCACTCGGCGTACGCCCCTTCCAACGCATAACAATTACATTTTTTAAAAGAAAATATTAGTTTTGATATAATTGTTATCAAGGAATGCCGTTATGTCTTGGGGCCATATGCTTTTATAGCTTTCTTTGTCTTTATAAGAAACAGACTATAATTAATATAAATAGAAACTTCGCAACCTTGGCCGTTGTTCACATCAAACGCCCACTGTGTGTCAGCTTCGTACAGTGCCTCCACTACTAAGCAAATTAAAATTTAAAAAAAATTATTCCTTAGCCGTAGGCAAAGTAAACCAGTAAGGATGACGTGTATATTATTTATATATCGTAATATGGAGAAAGCAAATTGAAGTCACTGTGGCTTGCGTTAGTTTAGTCTCACATGCTGCCCTGCATCTTAACAGTAACAACAAAAACTAACAGCGGATAATGCGGGCTTATTGAAGTTACGGTTAAACGATCCTGATTTAAATGGACCGGACCTGATCTGAGGACCCGTTAACAACCTTAGAACATAACAAAGATGAATATTACTTTTTAAAAAATCCTTAATTCAGTACATTTATTTTAGCATGGGTAAAAACATCTGGCAAGCCGGGCCCTAGTAAACAAAATGGACATTGTGACCGCATTATGTGTCACAGAGAGCCAAAAAATGCTTTAGAAATTAATACAAATTACCAATAAGAGTTGTAATAGCTAAAATACAACATATAATAATGTGTTTAATAAATAAAAATCATAAGGTTTTACGAGAAAAATAAATTTCACTGTGAAATAATTTACATGTAAAAACTGCATGTTTACCTATTGATCACATTGGCAATTATTGGCATTGGCCTAAAAAATTTGGCAATGAATTTCTGTACATGTCATTGTTGTCCACAATGATATTGTTCATAAAAAGTTAAACTTCTTTCAAATATACTCGATCTAAAGCCAACTTTTTAACAACAAAATCTAAGGAGAAATATAATGAAGTCTTGTTGAAAAAAATCATAGCGAAAATCATTTTATATATATATTATATAAATACAAATCAGTGCGTGCCTAATGTATTTTAATTAAATATATTGATAATTTAAATCAATAACTGTAAACTATAATTACATGTTTGAATGGGAAGTATTTGACTTTTAAATAAAACTGAATGCAAGTTACCGTAAATCATTTTTGGAAATACCCCACACCCTCAATACCTGATTACTGAAATTTAATTCAATTAGTATTTAAAGATTTAAATATCTCATTGAATGATAATAAGAAGATTTTTAGTCAATTTCTGAGTAAATAACTTGCAATATATTTATTGTATGCACATTTCTCAAAATGTCCTTCATAACATGTGTCATTGTCATTGCCTTATGAAATGTTCTGCAATGAAATATATTACTATTATTTTATAATATTATTTTTATCTCTTGTAATTATTCTTATGTATATTTTACTTAGTAATATTATCTAATTTTAATTGACATTTATTTCTTTTGATTATATATGTAAAAAAAATATTGTTTGAGTTTGTCAAATGTATATGTCCTCATCTTTGTTAAAAGAAGATGTGAGTAAGATAAAACAAAAAACGTTTAACAACAAACATTAAATAAAAGGATTACAACACTATTATAATGATTAATTCTAAGGTATTTATCAGTTTGGACTTAGCATTAGTAAAAACTTCTAATTATGCTCTTTAAATTAATTTTAATAGCATAACACATAGTTATAAATAATATAAATAAGTAATTAAAATAACATACTAAACTATATGATTTTATATTAGAAAACTAATAGTATTAGGGTCTAATTTTAATTGAACCTGTATTTCTTTGTAAACTAACTTTAAAACTACTAATAATTAATTTCAGTGCTTGTCGTACACTGCATCATGGTTTCTTGAAAATTGACGGTTTTAGTTTTTAGTATAAATATAATTAAATATACATTAACTCTTAAAGTGCCATAAGGTTTTTGGAAAACTTCCGCCTCAGTCCCGTAAGGATTTCCCGTATTACGATCAACCGGTTATGAAATTAAAAAATTTGCGTAAAATCCATTTATAATATTATTGTCATACTGACTTCATTTTTAAGGCTAAGAATGGCTATTTTACGCATCCAAAAGACCGTACTGAGTTTGAAACAATATTTACCTGTAGTTTAGTACTATTATTTTAGTAATAAAGTATAACAAAAACGTATCTTCGAATAAAAACCAGTTAAAACTACCGAAAAACTACCGATAACACTAGTGCCGGCATCGGCCGCCATTGCCGGAAGTCAAATACACCGTTTTTCAAGCATTGAAGAGTTTTTACTTGCCGAGATCTCATTTCTAACGAGATTTGTATCTAGGGACGCATTACGACGCTTTAGGGATAGCGGGAAGAGACGCATTACGACGCTTTGCGACTTTAAGAGTTAATATATATTATGATATTATGAATAGGTTAGAAAATGTAAAGTTTGTTGAAACATCTCCCCAAGTGCTCAAATTGCACATAAAACCCCCAATCTCCTATAAACTAAAAATTATCTCCGCCCGGGGGGCCGTTTTGACGGGTCACCTAATTCTATTTATATCAAATAATAACAGTAAACAATGAAATTTGAAATTTTATTAAGAAAATATTTCAGGGTAATTTACCAACCAACTCGGCTAACGTAAAGTTGAATTGGTAATTTTAAAAATTTAATTATTGATTTTTTCACAATTTTTATGTGGATGCTTTTTAAACATCAGGTTAAAAAAACTTAGATACAAATGGAAACAGCTAGCAGAGTTCTAAAGCCGAATTTGCAAACAGGATTAAGTACAGATGGAGCATACTCCACAACAAAACTTCCGGGACGAGTACCTTTGGAAAAAGAAAATTATACTTCTGCTAAAGGAGACAAAGTAGTTAAAAATGATGAAGAATCAGGACCAGGTAAAGATGATGAACAACCAGACACTTCTAAAGGAATGATGTGAGTAGAAATATCGTTAGTTTGACCGTAGTCCAATTCTTGATAAAATATTCTTTATTTTGTGGAACCCAGTTATCTCCACATTTGTTAACTCACCAAACCACTTAAGTCTTCATTTTTAAGGATAACCGCCACAGTGTATCTTTGTCTTAGCCTTTTCTCATCAATTATGGGGATTCGTTTATGCAAATGAACCCTTATATTCCTTAGCTTAGATGAGGGCTGACTTTGTAACATAACTTAGCTTAAATCACTGAGTTGCTGTTAAAAGAGAGGTGTCGTAAGTAGCTATGAAATGCAAGTGCTTCTTAGGGTACCATATAGGTCTGCAGTGTGCCTAGAGAAAATGAAAGAGAGTGGTCAAGTCAAAAGAGAAATAACTGTTAAAAGATCAGTTGACACTTGTTTCAATTCAGTCCACTCCTTTCTGTACAATCTCTAATCTGCCTGATAAATGTCTGGCTGATGAATCGTGACAGCAATGTATTAGCTCACACAGCTGTGCAGGACACTACTACTATATTTATAATTCATAAGTTGCTATAATATAGAAAGCAGTAATCTCAAGATATCAATGAAAATCTTGCAAGAGAGGATATCAAGTGAGATTACTGTCTTAAAATTTTGTAATGGATTTTAAGTAGTGGTCATTATTTTAAAAACAGGTTTTTCTTTTTATAAGTACGATCCTTAGTAGCTGAGAGATGGGTTGTTAATTGTGTCTTAAGAATAAATATTGTATATTCAGTAGAATTTGAACTGTGTAGATTCACTTCTGTAACAAGGGATTAAGGATAGCTTGAGTTTTCTCAGTTAACAATGTATGTTTCTCCAAATATTTTAAATTTCTCCCAACAGGAAACCACTAAGTCTGTTAATTGTTAAAGCATATTATATACAACTTGCTTATTCAAATTTTATTACACCTATTTGTAATTGAGTGTTGTGGAAATACATGTTTGAAAATATAGAGTTTAATTGTTAATGTTGATTGAAATATGATATTGTCTTCATTTTCATTAATGAATGTTGACTTTCACAGAAAATGGTCTCTCAGTGACTTTGATATTGGGCGACCTCTTGGGAAAGGAAAGTTTGGTAATGTTTACATGGCGAGAGAAAAAAAGAGTAAATATATTGTTGCACTTAAGGTAAAGACATTTAATTATACATTTTTATCTACCTAATTACTTTCCATTTATCATGCAATATGAATTTGTTTATGAAAAACATAATTTCTATGAAAATTAACAGATTTAGGATGGGATTATATGATTATTATGTTTATTGCAGTTAATGTTCAAGTCACAACTACTAAAAGCTGGTGTAGAACACCAACTTAGGAGAGAAATTGAAATTCAAACACATCTCAGGTTTGTTATTTTTTTTAACTTTAAAAAAAAGAAATGGATAGTTAATCATCTTAATGTCACTGAATCCTTGAAGAATAATTAGTTTAAATTAGTAATTGCAGTTTTATTGTGCTTTTAAAAGCAGGAGCTTTTCAAGGTAAAAATATTTTTATTGAGGCTTGAGATTTATTGTGTATTATGTATTAATATGAATTCTTGAGGAATTTATAAATAATATACTGTTCCAGGCACCCCCATATACTTAAACTTTTTGGATATTTTTATGATGACACTCGGATATATCTTATTTTGGAGTATGCTCCAAAGGGTGAATTATATAAAGAGCTTCAGAAACACACACGATTTGATGATGCCAGATCTGCTAAGGTAAGTCTTTTAAATAAAATTATATTGGGATTGATCATTTAAAAAATGCAAACTGGTCAAATAAGATTTTTTTAAAAAACATACATTCTTTTAGAAGGGAAGAGGCAAATAATTGTAAAGTTGTATGATGGGTAATATTTCTAATATTTAACCTAAAAATTTTTCTTAAAGATGTCCCATTGTGACTCCCAACACAGCAGCCAATTTTTAAAAAAACCATTATCATCTCTTCCCAGTATATTGCTCAATTGGCTGATGCACTTATCTACTGCCACAGCAAAAAAGTTATCCATAGGGACATCAAACCAGAAAATCTGCTTCTTGGCATGAAAGGAGATCTTAAAATTGCTGACTTTGGTTGGTCTGTTCATGCTCCTTCATCAAGGTAAAGTTTTGCCACAAATATTTAAAGATGGGGTATGTTTTTATTTTGATCAGCGGTTTTATCATTTAATACACCTCAACCTTATTCTTTTGGTGCAATCCACCCATAACATATTTTAAATTTCTGCTATTCAACTATAATTTTGACTTGATTTTTAAGACTTGCAGGGATGACAGTTTTCCGACATAAAAAGCACAAACTATTTGTGTAAGAAAACAATAAATTTAAGCTTTATTTATGAACTAATACAAATAGTAGACGGTTAGGCTCATGCCTTCATCAGTACAAAGTACAATAACATAAATAATTACTTATAATACTTATAATTATTTATGTTATTGTACTTTGTACTGATGAAGGCATGAGCCGAAACGTTTACTATTATTTGTATTAGTTCATAAATAAAGCTTAAATTTATTGTTTTCTAACACAAATAGTTTGTGTAATTTGTTTTTTATTAAAAAGCTTTATGCAGTCCCATTCTGTATGATATATTTCCGACATAAGCAGGAAATCTGGCTTTTGTAATATCTCTTATGTTTATTGAGCTACTTTAACTAACTAAATATAGCTAATACAAGTTTGGAAGTTTGTCTGTGAATTCTAAGTCAATCAGTAACCATCATTGTGATTGTAGTTTTATTTTAATCACGGAAACTCACTCTCTGTGGTGACACTTTTGTGATTTGACAAAGTATTCAATTCCTCCCTGAAGTCAATGGAAAGGTCAAGACAAAAATAAATTACAAATAACACTTTTTTCACATTACTTTTTATAGACGCCATACCATGTGTGGAACATTAGACTATTTGCCGCCTGAGATGGTTGAAGGGAAATTCCACAATGAATGTGTAGATCTGTGGAGTCTTGGGGTCCTTTGCTATGAATTTCTTGTTGGCAAGCCACCATTTGAAGCTGAAGGCCACTCTAATACATACAAGAGGATCTGCAAGGTTGATCTGAGGTTTCCAGACTTTGTATCAGAAGGTGCCAGAGATCTGATTTCAAAGGTGTGTGATGAATGTAATCAACAGTTTCTGTTCTCTTTAGGGTTGCATTGTTGTTTGGTTCCAGCAGCTAGTAGCTTGTGTCCGTGATGGCAGTGAATGAAAGAGGTTGTGGTAGAACGGAGCGAATATGTTCTGTTTTGTGGGTAAATAGTATTAAAGAAGTGGCATCACTTTCATTAATGAGGATATTGTTGTTTTCTTACCTGTCTCTCATTTTATTACCTCATGAAGTGATTATTTTTTTCCGCTGTTAACATTTTGAGCTTAACATTTTTATTCTTGACTTAAACTTTAAGTGCTTTTTTTTAATTGCTGACAGTTATTGCGTCATGATCCCAAGGCTCGTCTCCCACTGGAAGAGGTTTTGAAGCATCCCTGGATTATTCAGTACAAGGATGCACCAAGTACAATCAAGCCTTAATATATTGCAAACATTAATTGTTGCTATTTGTACAAAAGTATACATTCATTTTTAATTTTATAAAAGAGAAGTTTGGTTTTCACAAGATGAAAATGATTTAATTAGGTAATGTTTATGATCTATTACTATTTTGACACAACTATCCATTAATCAAATTCTGTATATATTTGAGTTTACTACTTAATAAATGATCTGACTGCAACAACAAAATAAAGAACGGGTTATTTTTTTTCCTATGATTTGAATGGCATAAATAAATTAGAACAAGTAATTTTGTTTGTTGATGCCTTGCAAAATTGCTGTGTAAAATGTAGCCATATAGTTATCAAGTATTTCAATTCTAATTTATTTCGGCCTTAATGTATATGAAAAAAGTTTCTGAGATAAAAGCTCAAACTTAACTTTGAATTGAATATATTTCACATTTTTTAGTTTCCTGCTACTAAAGGGGCAATTATTTTATTGTTCTATAACTATAAACTTAATTTAAATATATTTTTTATTTATTTATAATTCTATAATATTCTTACACCATTTGTCAAATTATGCATGCAGTGAGTTGACTTGAAACTAGTTTCTTAATATTTGTATAGCTGTACACATTCATTGTAAAGTGATGAGATCAACGCAAGTTTGCACGATTCAAAATGGTTAAAATGCTACATGGCGAATTATGCAAGTTATAAAAATTTATATTTTGTAACATGTGCCTTTTTTCCAATGCAATTGATATGTTTGTATAAAAAATTACTTTGTTAAAAAATAAATATTGTATGGAAGGTTATTTTGATAAATTCTGTAAAATTCTTACCTTTGGTAGAAAGGACATGAAAGTTCGGGTGGAAAAAAAATTTGATTGCGGCTGCGTACATAAAGATAAAAATGTTTTTTTATAAAAAAAAGTTTGTGACTGAGCTTTTTGATGATCTATTGATAATTTCCCTAGAATGAAACCTCATGGATATGTTATTTTGTTCTATGAAAGAGAGCAAGCAAAGCTCGGCAAAATGAAATGAAGTTTACACTGAATTTTCATGCTTGGATATACAACTGGTTGCATATGTTGTAATATTCTGAGACAGGGTTGAACATTTAGTTTAAGGACAGAAATTAAACAAACTTATATTCTGGAAAAAGTGGTGCAATTTCAACTCTCAAAACTTCAAGTTAATTTGCTGTTGTTTGTACAATGGAAAGTTCCTCATGCTTAATAAATTATATGTAAGAAGTTAATTATGATTCAATAGAAATATTAGTTAAGTTATGTGACTGCAAAGAATCCCAAATATAACCTCAAATGAAAATTCTTTTATCAGGTACTGCAAATATACAAGTATAATGGGTTATTTTCAATGTTTATTGCCCGATTATCTCTGAAGAATTTTTTTTTCTGTTAAACCAGTGATTTTAAAAGACTTCTTGATATTATTAGTGATCTTGAGTTCTATTTTGACAAAAACTAGTATTAGAAAAATACATTTGTTGCTGACTACGGAAGTACAAAATAACTATTAAGGTAAAAAATTGATTTTTTTCAATTATTTATTTGGTTTTATTTCTATTTCTAGAGATTTGTTTGGAAAGATTCATGTCTTGAAAATCAATTGATTCAATAATTTTTTGGATATAATTAGAAAAAATGTTAACCATTGATACAAATGTAGAACTGCCTGTAAAATTAAAATATTTTTTGCAAATAGTGTTCCTCCTTCTTCCTTAAATTAAGTTTGAATTATTAGGAAAAAAAAATATTTATTGAAGAGATAATGGGCTACTATTCAGTATCATTTTGTTTTCCACAATAAAAGTAATGTGATAAACTTTAGTCTATGTAATGCGCACCTTATTGCGCAACATGAAAGGTTGTTGAACATATTACGCACAACAACACTCTATCTCAAAAATTTACCAGATATGAAGAGATAAATAAAGTAATTTTCAAATTCAATTACTGTCCATTCGATCGATTTGAAATTTTGATACATCATTTTTATCATTGGCATGAGTCTGCCTGCAAAATTTCAGGTTGCTAGCGTACGAGAAAGTGGCTTAAAAATCGATCCAAGGTTTTTTCGGCAAGGTCGGTCGGTCACACGGGTCAGACACCACAAGTTAAAGGATTTAAAAATAAAACAATGCAAGCAGTAAAATCGATGTCCCATTGTGTATTTACAACGGCAAAAGCACCCCTATATATGTAATAAAAAGTTCAGAATTTTGTTTGCAATAAATTATAAAACATTAAATATCAGTCGCTCACTGTTGAATGCCGTTTGCAGCTAGAGCAATTTAGGTTACTAGGCTAAGTATTATGCAAATTAAAAATCATCGTCTAGGTAGATTCAGTTGAGACACCCCCCCCCCTGGAGAAAATGCCACTTATTTCGTATGTCATATATGGATGGCCTAGGTGAAGGAGACGTTAAGTCCCTTGATGAAGGACGGATGCATTTATAATATATATACACTAATTAAATCCAGCGCATGCTTTGATGTTCTTCAATAAAATACTTTTTAGCTGCCCCTTAGTCTTAAATATTCAAGAAAAAAGAAGTTAATTCAATAACTTCGATTTGAACCTGCTCAGTCCATAAGACTTTTTTTTATGAACGACTTGTGTTCATTCCAATGAGTTATCAAAGGGGAATGGAAGTAGCCAATGAAGCTGCATAATTCACAAAAAGTTCATTTCCAGAGATGCCCTATTCCAGCGTATGTCAACCGCTGTTCCGAGGCACACAAGCTTGTGTGCCGCAGGATATTCCTCTTCAAGAGAATTAGTTTATATATATATAGGCACAGAGGTAAATTTTAAAAACATTTTCTAATGGTGGTGTGCCTCGGGATTTTTTTTCATGAAAAAAGTGTGCCACTGCACAAAAAAAGGTTGAAAACCACTGCCCTATTCATTCAGAAGAGTAATGAAGAAGCCAATGGGGAATAACATCAAAAAGTGGAAGAGTCCAACAGTACCAAGAATGTCAATTACTTTGATCTGATAAAGTTTTTCTGGTGCTAGTAAGTAAAAAGAATGAGAAGATGGAAATGATTTGCTACAGGATCACTAGATTTTGTATTCCTAATACTATTAGTCCAAAACTACAAGGAAAAGATCTGTAAAGCAGGACTTATTCTTAAAGTAAACTAACTTTTCAACAAAACAAAAAAATGAATTACAACCAGTTCAACTAGTACAGGTAATGTTCCAGGAAGTAACTGAAAAAACAAACTTGTTTTATTAACATGTCTATAACTTGCACAAATGAGATCCTTTTTCATTTATAAATGGTGGATTATTGAAGAGAACTATATTTACAGCAGCTTGATAGACAAAACTTTAAGAGTTGACGTGTTAGCTAGGATTTAGTGTTTTTCTTTAAATTTGAATTAATAATTGAATTAATTATAAGAAAGTTTACAAAACATGTCAAATAAAAACAAAAAAATCAACTATAACCATACATTTATTTAATTACATCCATGAGAACATTTCAATATAACATAATTACAAACTATTGATAGCTGAGACACATGTAACTACAATTAAGATGGTCAATTGCCTTGTTTTTTAAAAAAAGTTTACGCCTTTAATTTTTGTTATAAATGAAAATAAAGGTAAAACTTTATTTCTTAACAAGATCTCAGCCAAAGACATGTGCTTCAGGATGATTTTAATGTGCAAGTTTGTTCTGGCAATATCATAAACACTATATAAGATTGAATAGCTGTAATTTTTTTATTTTACAAAATATAAATCTCTTGGCAAATGTACACAAAAATGATCAATCCTAATTGTTTCTCATAATAAGTGGCATCAACTGTAACAATTTTTACAGTACATGTATTGCGTTTTAAGTTCTCACATAATTCTTTAAACACAAGAAATCAAGGATCTTTTAAACAAAGACAAAATCAAAATTTATGTAATGTTTTAGCGGCGTGGTTTCTTCTTCTGTGGGGAGCTGCTCTTGCCGTGGCTGCTGCTGCCTCTGCTTCGTTTCTGAGCATGTGCTCCTCCTTTTTGATGGGGTCTGTGTTTATGGGATGGTCTTACTTCTGGGATTTCTTCATCTTTTTCTTTGTCAGCTGCAAAGAAAATGTAATTTATTTAGAAATAGAAGTTTCAATGACTCAAAGGTCATATAATCTTTTTTAATGCTTTACAACAGCAAACAGATGTCACTAGATAGACTTATTTTACCTCTTCTGGCTTCTTCTTCTAGTTCATCCCAGTCTTTCCCACTCTCTTCACTGGAACCCAAGTCTTCATCTGAAGCTTAGATAATGAAAAAATAAAAAATCTGATGAAGATGCTATCAGCCATGGCTTGATTGAGTGAATCTAATAGCTATCATAAATCTATTAAAGACTTACTTAAGACAGTTAAATAGTTTTAAAGTATAGATCAAATAAAATCAACATCTAGAATGCAAGTCATACCATGGCTAAATAATATAAACTCTAGAACAGAACATCTTTAAGTCAGTAAGTAAAATTTCAAAAAGTCAATTACCCGACTCATCATCTTCCTCTTCTTCCCAATTACTTTCCTCGCTGTCATCTTCACTGCTTTCATCAAAATCTGATCCATCTTCGGATGGCTGGAATGTGTCATCTTCATCTTCACTGTCTTCTTCCTCTTGCTCTTCCTGAATTTTACAGCACAAATAAACAATAGAAAAATTGTAATTAGGAAATTTTAAAAATTATTTTATGAGAACAAAAGTTGGGCCTACATTTATGTGAGGGTATAATTAATAACTTCCACAAAAAATATCTCAAATTATGGGCTACTTGAAGTTAAAAAGATAAAAGATTTGAATGTGAAGGCTTGTTGCACAGCAAGATCAAATGGATTCATAAATCAACATGCTCAAAAAAAAGGGTAAATTTTAATGGAACTGGTGATTCAGGCAAGCAAGGCAGTGCAACAATAAAGGTTGGGAGAATTCAATTGAGATGATAGAGATGTTCATGACACTGGCTTTTCAGTGAAACAATTATTTGTTTTGTTTTTAAAATTAAAAAAAAAATGATGATGCCTGGCTTTGCTGCAAAAACTTTTTTTTAAATTTGAGATGTGTGTAAAGGGAAAATGTAATAGATTTTTATTATTTGATAAAGATAGAAAAATAAATGTTAAAAACACTGCATATATTTAAGCTTACTGTCTAATGTTATGTTATAAAAGCCAGCCCCAAGCCAAAAGAATACACTATAATAAAGTGGTCTCACAGTTCAAGATTACTTATTAATTATTTACACTTATGCCTTTATTAAAAATAAAATTTGTTTGAGAATTGTCACACACACACTCACCAAAAATAAAAAAAATAAAGCTGTTAGATGAAATGAGACTGATTGACAGCAGGTCCCCAAAACTTTGTATTGGTATGCAATACTCCCTCAGACATATAGTAAAATTACTTATTAGCATCAAGCATTTAGTAAAATTATCAATTATATTTTACTGATTTTTGATAAGCGGTGAACAACATGAATGTTTAAAAAAGCTGATCAATTTTTTTTATTTTTAAAAAGCAGCTAACAACACAATTGACCAAGCCTTGGAAACATGACTAAATGAACACCATGACTTCTATCCTCATATCCAATAACGATGCTATTAACATATTACCTTGCCAACAGGTAAAAATATTTTTAAAAAGGCCCTGAACCTCTATGTTGCTAAATTAAATCCAAATAATATAGAGAGGTCACCACCAATGTTCCCTTTAAGCTGTGCAGCAGTTGAGAATTACATCACAGAAAATTTTGCACAAAAAATAGATGCTGGGCAAATATGCCTTTTTTAAAAATTACTTTGCACACCAGCAATGAACCTTAGAAGGAACATTGGCTACCACATATTAGTACAAAATGATTGTGCTTACAGGTGTGTTTTTGGAAAGGTGGAAGGTTTTTTTTAATGCACAACTCTAACCATACAGAATAGGGCTGGCCTAAAAGTAAAAGGCCTGTCTGTAGGTAGTAATGAGAGGGATTGAGGGTACAGTGACTGTTTCAAATACTTAATTTATTAATTTTTTTTTGCCATTGCCATTTGGTGTTGAGGGATTAATAAAGGCCATACTTTTTTTTTTCTAAACTACACTTCTGTGATTAATTGTTGCTGGGTTATGCGTTAAACAATAATTGTATAGGAATATAAATAATCTGTAAAAGTAATCTAAATAATATTTTCACTTGCCAAAATAAATGAAATTGATGCTTTTATTTGACTCCATTTAAACAAACCACTAATATTTTTACTGATTTGTTAACAATGTTAAAAAAATTTGGTAGAGTGATTGATTCTTGGAGTTCTATAATTAAAGAATTTAAAGTGATATTTTAACTTGATACAATTTTTTTAAAAACCTTAAATAATTTCATGCTGATGAGGTTGATGGACTTTAAAATCTCATAAATAATAGAAATTTTCCAGTAATATAATTTTATGAAAGAACTAGAACGTTTATATCATTTGGTAAATCCATGCATCAAATTTTTACTCTGCCGCTGAGAAATAAATGAATTTTTAATTTACTGCCATGAATATAGGTTTAAGTGAGGAATGAAATTCAGGGAGACGAATTTTCTAATAAATGAAAAGAAACAGTATGTAAATAAATATGTAAAGGAACAGTTAAAAGCCCATTTCTACCAGAAGTGTAAAGTAAAATAAGCAGGTCTGTACTTACATCACCCTATAAAATCACAAAAATAGAAGAAGGGAAAAAAAAGAAACCAACATAAGTTATTAGCAATGAGGAAAAAACAACATCAATTTAAATTTATAACAATTAAAACATCAAACAATTATTAGATTATACGGGAATGTGAGCCCTGCAAAGAAGTTTTTTAAAAAAACAACAAACAACATGCTATTTTAAGTCTTAAACATAGGTTAAAAATTAACTGAAAGTGACAATTTTAATTAGGGACCAACTGGAAATCGCTCCGGATATTTGCCTTGGCAGGATATCATGTTTTTTTGGGACTATTTGCCTCCGAAAAATAGCCAAATATCTAAAAAAAATAGCTTAAAAAATACAATTTTGGAACTCCATAATTATCAAGATTATTATCATTTTATATTGAATTTTCTAAAGTCACATAACCAGTGGTCATAGAGAATCCTAATGTTTCCATTTGAACTTACCAGGGGCTTGGTAGACCTTGGTGGGTACCCCGACTTCCTACGACTATTTTGTGTTTACTTCTAGCGACCAGCACCACATCGCCATATTTACTAATTAATTCGGATTTCTGATTTTTGTTTAACAAATTCTCGGTTCGTACCCGGATCTGGCAAATGGTACATTCGGATTTGGAACCCGGTAGGTCCCTATTTTAATAGTAAGAACAATGAAATGAATGTTTTTTTTGTGTGTGTGTTAAAAGTCATGACACAAGAGGAAAAAACACTGTCTTGTGTAAGCAATTAATAATATGCCAGATCTTCAGACATAAAATAAAAGTATAAGTTAAAAAATTATCTTTGTGTGGCCATGTGCCCGTTTATTTTGGCTATTTGTATACTTTGAGGTAACTAAAATACGTAGAGCTGCTAATTAAAATTGGGGGAACTAGTCGAATAAGTTTGTGTTGGAGCAGTCTCCTTAAACATAATTTTAGATGATAGATAATCTCAACACATGCTTTTATTACACACTTTTCTTATATTATAAAAACTCAAATTAAAAAAAAATTCTTCAGTCACAATAATCAAATTCAGACCTGCCAACAAAAAAAATCTGTATAGGGGTCCGCGCACGATTTCACGCACCCTAGGGCGCTGGTTTAAGAACTAAATAAATATAATGTAATATAGTTACCTCCATTATCTTTTAGAGTCTACAGAACAACATAGAATATGAGAAAAACATTACTTGAAATGTTTTGCATTAAATACAGATTCTACACAACAGAATATCCATGTTTTTTTTATTTACATAAGAACAGAGGCTGCATAGAGTTCCGTTTTCCAGCATCTCTCTAGTGGCCTTTTTAAACTTTTTGGTCAATTAAAGTTAGCTTTGCAATTGATTTTTTTTTACATTTTAAAATCAATTTTAATAAAGAAAGAGTATCAGTTGTAATGTTTGCCTTTCTTGTTTCATTGTAATTTGTCTGGAAGCATTTCTTCTCCTATGGCATTAAAAAGATGGCTATTGGCAAGATATTTACTTCTTACAATAAGAAAGGTGGTAAATAAACTTTCGATACCATAACTGAAAGTGAATTGTCGATTCTTGCAACAAAGTTTTACAAAATAATTAGTAACAGTACCAGATGTAGATTTACTACTTTTACCTTACTCAGCAATTGTAATTTCTTTGTTAGATCTAAGATCTATCTGGGTCTGGCACAGATTGCAAATGTTTCGCCTTTGGGTGATGGCCAAATAAATGAATATTTTTCCGAATATTGATACTGTTTAATGACATTTCTATGTTTATTAGACTAGTTTAGTACTAGTAATATCACTCTCAAGCTCAGTCACTGGAAACGCTTTTTCAGCAAATTTCTTTAAAAATTTAAAAAATATATCCATTTTAAAAATAAACATCACAGAAGAGCTGATTAATTTTTTTATAAGCTGTTAAAAGGAATAATGTACAATCGGATGACCAACGAGGAAAGATTTAGAGATGCCGGTTCACTGGAATAACGGAATAGCAGGAAAAAACTCAAGGAAGTGGCATTAAAAAATCCAAATACATCACTTCCTGACAGTATTATCACACTCAACTTTTATTATCAATTTTTTTTATCCTTTTGGATTTTAATGATGTGAAAATTTTTAATGGTTGAAAAATTGGAATTTTAAAGGTCTCATCAGAATTCGGTAATTGGGGGTAAAAAATCTGTTTGATTCCGGAAAAATCGAAATGGTTGGCAGGCCTTCAAATATATTATTTATTTAAAAATAGGATTTGACTAAAAAAAAGCCTAACAATTTTCTCACCTCACTGTCTGGATCAAGGAAAGTCCAGCCGCCATTATCAAAAAATCCCTCAGGGTCATCTGTGATGGTTTTCATGATTTTTGCCCAGTTTAAACTCTGGACACCTTCAGTGTACCTTATGTCACAAGAACTAAAAAAAAAAAAGATTTGAAATATAAAAGTACATATAGCCAGTATCTTATGTGGCTATCTCAAAACCAAATTGAATTTGTTTGTAAAAAAATGGGTATCACTTGAACTTATTCCAGAAATTTAAACTGTAACTGCATTTTTTAAAATAAATACAAAAGAAATCCTGATAAGCTTTAAAAAATAGCACAGAAAATACATGGTAAGAATTTTTTATAAAGAAAATTTTAATGAGTAAAATATAAAAAATATGAGTTCAAAATTAGATAAGAAAATAATGCTTTAAAAATGTAATGGCAGGAGAGTATTGTAAGTTTGGAATAACTGTAAATATTAGTTGTAGTTGAGTGAGATTATGACCCATTTCGGTGAGGAAAATAAAAAAATCAAAGCATTTACTTGAGCCATTCCTTGACATGGTCCAGCATGTTCATGGCTATTGAGTTGATCATTGCTGTCTTCTTACTGTAGTCTTTGAAGATGAAAACCATGTCAAAGTTCTTGAGCTGGAATGATACTCTCTCAAAGTGGACAAGCTCAATATCCTCAAGAGACACCACAAAGGGAGGCTGAAAGAAATTTGAGATCCATTGATGCACGAACACTTTCAGTTTGTTTTAACCAATGATTAAGATATAGTTAACTAATAGCGCAAGCTGAACCCCTTAAAGTTATCTGGAGAACAGTTGAGTCATAAGCCTTCAGTTGCGGGATATCAGTTAAAAATTACATGCACAAATTTCTTTAAAATAATTAACTGAACAAATAGCAATCAAAATTAGACAACCAAAGTCACTTATTTGAGTAACATTGCTAAAGGTCACTTTTGTTCTTTCAAAATTTGGTAGAATTTGCATCACAATCAAAACGAATCAGTGAATGCAATGTGCAGTTATTATGCAATATATAACAACTTTTAAAAACAGTAGTTTAAAAAAAAATCAATGAAACCCAGCTGGACAAGAATAAAAGCTGGAAGAATTTACAAGAAAATTTTTTTGATTTGGTGGGTGTGGCTTTTAAAAAAAAAAAATGGAGTATTATTGAAATTGTTTCATTTAGGTAATAGCATTCTTATTTATGTCATTACTTTTTTTTTAAACTGAAATTTGTAGGAAACAAGGACACTAGGTATGGATGACTACTTAAAAAGATGGACCTAATGACATACCCATTCAGTTAGATTAACAAGACAACCACTTGTTGGCTGAAGCAAAACTGTACTTCTAAATGGAGCACCATAGAACCCCAGATCTCTGAAGGGTGAGTCAAATTCTACTTCCTGTTTGGTGATGCCCTCTACCTTCTCACAAAAGCTTTTGAATGCTGACTTCAACTTTTGCCTCAATTCCCGCTCAGCCTATAGTCAAATATAGAACATGAAATGATTGTATTATACTTGAAGTGATCCAGTCATAAATATATCACATTATCTCCTCTTACAACCATTGTATTTCTCATATATTTTTAAAGGTATTGACCAAAATAAACATGCTTGATCTTGAATATCTTCAATGAATCATGTCAGACTTGTTTAACTCTTAATGTGTCAAAGCGCGATTTACATTTTTTTACCAATCGTGATAATGCGCGACTCAATTGAACTCTCTTTAGAAACTCTTCAGTGCTTGAAAATTTTCGACTTCCGGCAATGGCAGCTGTTTTTATCGCTAGAGTTATCGCTCGATTCGCGAAGTTTTTTGGTAGTTTTTACTGTTTTTTTTTTTTAAAGATACGATTTCGCTATACTTTATTACTAAATTAATAGTACTAAACTACAGGTCAAAATTGTTTTAAGCTCAATACGGTCTTATGGATTCATAAAATAACCTATCTTGTCCTTAAAGGTGAAGTCAGTATGACAATAATAATATAAATGGATTTTATGCAATTTTTTAAATTTCATAACCGGTTGATCGTAATTTGGGAAATTCTTACGGCACTGAGGCGTCAGTTTTCTTAAAACCTTATGACACAAGAAGAGGTAATTCACATTTTCATTACATTGGAAATTTCTTACTTTTAAGTATGGAAATAAAAAACTCACTTGTTCAGCATGGAGGTCATCCCTGTCATGCATGTGCTGATGTTTCCCTAAATCAGTGGTAATCTCTCCCACCTCAGTGTAAAACTGAACATCAATATGTTTCTTTTTACCAAAAAGGATTGCATTCTGGAGAAGCGATTGAAAAAAAGCAAAATGACTCTCAACAAGCAAGTTAATTTGAATTTCCAAATTCTTTTACTTTTATGGCAATTATTAACTATGAAGATGAATTTTTAAATATTCTTTAGATTGATAACAAAATGTAAATTGATAAAAATGAATATGCACTTGACAGTCAAAATAAAAATTAGGCTATAGTATAAATCATTGTTGAAAATGTTTTCAAACAAATAAAATATAACTATACATATTATGAAATAGTATTGCTTCTAGTATCTGAAAATCTTGGTTTTATGATAGTTTAAACAAGTTATAGAGTGTAACGATGGTTTGAATGCACATGAGTAGTAAAATTTTACTCAAACTGTGAAGGTTAAGGTCAGTGTCCACATACATGATATAAAAACAAATTATATCTACATCATAAGAAACCTTATCCAATCTACTTTCAGAAAATGTATACATGTAAGGGTCTCTGAGTTCATTTAGAATGAGTGTTCGTCATTTTCAAAAAGCCTTTGAAAAATGATTAAATGGTAAGATGATACTGAAAAATTTACTGGACAGTTCTAGGGATAATCTAAATAAACAGGCTCAATGTCCCTTAATGTCTCGTGTCTTAACATTTTAACAGTGTTGACCATGACAAAATTTCAGATATTGCTGAAATTGGTATTTTTATATGCGAGCAACACCCATGATAGGATCTACATGGAAAATAGACTTATAAAAACGATTTGGTACGTTGGCTCCATATGGAATTAACCAAATTAATAATTTTACATAACTAGAATCTTTTTCCTCCTTTTTCACATAACCTGTGCCATTTTTTTCCCCTTTTTTTTAAAAACATAAATATATTATGAAATAGTATAATTTAAGAATTTAAATGTAACTTTATGACTTCTGAAATACGTATTTTATGTATATTATACTGATAATGACTTTAACCGAAGTGTTTACTGTTGTGTTAGTTTAAAAATAAAGCTCAAATGTATTGTTTTCATTACACAATTTGCTTGTGTATTTTGTATTTTATTTAAAAGCTTTATTGCAGTCCCATTCTATGATATATTTTTATGGAAGGAATGCTTACTCTGAGGTTGAAGTGGAGAAGAATTATCATTTCTCCATCACATGGTTGAAAGAAGGCGTGTTTAATATTGTTATAGAGGATGTCAACTTTATCTCCTCGCACAGATGTGAAGCGGAAACCTGTTCAGTAATTTCAACAACACATCTAAAACATCTCAGAAAGGGCAAAAAAAGTAATAAAAAACTTATCTTTTTAGTAATATAAATTAAAAACATCCTATAATTCTATTGTTTGTGTTTACACTTGATTAACACCTAATAATACAGCTAGGTCTTGAGAATAAAAACTAACCATTAGTATGAGCTTCCAATGTTCCAGATATTCTCTTGGACACAATGTTGGGTCTGATATACAAATCTTTAAGTTTGGGGTTACCTCTATTTGGGTTGATGATCAGAGTATCTTGTTTCACAATACCCTATAGGAAAACACAAATAAACCGTCAGAAATTTGTCTAGACATTTTAAATTATATTTCAAATTTGTAGGAGGACCTGCCCATCTTAATAGAAATAATTAAGATAATAATTTCATTGATAGAGTAATCGTAAAAGAATAATTTATTGTGCGCATTCGTCTCATAAAATTGTGTTCAAAAGTCTTACAATGATAAATCATTTATTAAAATACGCTAATGTATATCATCAAAGGTCTTACAATGATAAATCATTTATTAAAATACGCTAATGTATATCAACCCAACCTGAAACTCATGGATTGATTTTTAATTCATTTAAAATAAAAGCAATAGATTTAACTCCAAAATACCTCTTTTTCCCTTTCTTCTGCTTCTCTTGTTTTGAATTTTTTCTGAACTTCTTTAATAAGGCGAAAAGCTGTGTTAAGGTTTGAAGACGGTGCAGAAATCTCACCAGGCTCTTTCGTATTAGAGCTGCGATATGTTCTATTTAAAGAGGTTAAAATTTTGAAAATTCTCAATTAATATCAAGTTCTAAAGTTGAAAATATTTAGAAATCTGGAAACATTTTAAAATCTTATTTAATTGCAAAGTTTTTAAGAGATTGATAATGATATATGAATAAAATATATAAACCACCAATACATTTAAGATTAATTGTAAAAATTTACATTTCTTTCAGGAAGGTCATATCAGGGTTTGGAAAATTTCCTTCATTTTTGCCTAGTGTTGAGCCTGGGTGGAAAAAGTTGATTCTCAAGTATGTGTACTCTCCTTCCACAGACTGGCTAATATTCTAGTTAAAACGAGACAGATATGGGGCCAATTATAATTGATGAAAGAAGCTGAAAATGCATGATGCATAACTATTAACTAATTTTTTATGTATTATTTAAATAAAGTTAAGGAATATTCATCATTAATTAAGAAGACAGAGCCTTTATGAAAAATTACACCTTAATAATTGATGTGTCTAGCATTTTAAGTAATCACATGCTATTTATTAAGGTTGTTAAGACCCCTTGTTTTTGAGGACCGGTTAAACATTAAAAAAAAGACCGGTTAACCACCAGTCTCTATATGCCTGATGCTTTGAGAACCAACGAGCGAATGTTTTGATCTCAGGTTGTCTGATGGTAAAATCAAAAAATCAAAGCCCGCTTCCCCCACTTGCGCTCAGCTCTTTTTTTAGCGATAACCTAAAATTCAGCAAATTAATTTTTTTTAAATATTTAATTAAAAAAAAAACACCTTCCAAAAAATTGAGTAACAGTTAAACAGTGATGGTTTACAGTCAATTTTTTTTGTGGACTTGTGATTAACCGCTCTAAATAAGAGGACCGGTATCTTTGCTACATTTATCAAATGACTCCCATAATATAGGTACTTCACTAAGCGGCGTGCACTGATCAATTATTTGGATGCAGGAAACACACTATAAACCACAATGAATTTTAGGATGCGGGGAAACAGACAATAAACCAGTGACCAGAGAATGCTGATAGGTCACGGGGTCATATGCTTTTATAGCTTCTTTGTCTTTATTTGAAACAGACTATAATTAGAGCCCATGAACTACTATCATTGCAATCTTGAATTTTTTAAAAAGTATTTAGTGTTTGTAGCGGAAATTCTTTGTTTTGAGAATAGATAAGTTTATATTTATTTTCTTTTACTTACTATAAATTTTGTCAAATTACTTTTTTTCTTCATAAAGTCTTTTCATTTAACTGATTGTCCCATTATAACAATATAAATAGTAACAGCCAGAGACCTTGAACGTTGTTCACATCAAATGGACACTGTGCTAGCGCTCTACAGTGCCTCAACAACTGAGCAAATTTAAAATATCATTCCTTAGCCGTTGAAGAAGTAAACTAATATTGATGACATATATATTATTTATATACCGGAATATGGAGAAAGTGATTTGAAGTCACTGTCGCTCGTGTTAGTTTCATATGCTGCCCTGCATTTTACCCGTAACATAACAAAACCAAACTCCGGGGTAATAAGCTTATACTGGCTTATTGAAATTGCTGTTAACCGGTCCTAATTAAAAGAGGACGGTCCTTATCTGAGGACGACAACCTTACTATTTATCACTATAAACATTTAGGCTCAAATTTGATAGCATAATTGTAAGCTCATAAGCCACTAACCTTAATAGTGGAGATATGAAAGGGGGTTGCATTCCCAAATATCGGTAAAACAATAGTTTCATATTTCTTGTCTGAAAAAGAAAAATGGAGCATGCGAAATTAGTCCCTTTTCAAGAGTTTCAACTTTGATATAAACTATTCAGTTCGTTGGTGCTGCAGAATTTCTTTGTTAATTTGTCTCACTGTGTCTACCCCGAAGGGAAGTGACAGTTGGAGTAGGGGGTGTGGATGATTTATTACTATTTATTGGTAAAACATTTTTATTGCCTAGGAACATGGAGTTTATGAGTCTACTTTGCTTAAAAATATATTAGTTATAGTTTTGTTAATTTCAAAACTTTTTTAAAAAAACAACTTTTTTTCCTTATCATTATTACAAAATATTTTGACCAAGGATGCATAAAAAAGATAACTGGAAACAACTATTAATAAATGAGTTAAATATTACACAATTTAAAAAAAAACAACTTTTATCTCCATTCCATTTAATTGTTTTGGCTCCAAAAACATTATTCTTATAAAGAAGTTGTAAAGTATCTTTTTTTTCAGTGGACCGTCGCAGAGAGACACTTTTAAAAAATATTTCAACACAATTTCAATCCACATGAAAAGCAATGTGTTAAATTATTTAATATATAAATTATATTTACAAGTGAAGAGCCAGTGGATCTAAAACTTACCAACATTAATATACTTTTACTCTGAGTTTTAAGTAAAGAGCTCAATAAATTTTTTAAATTTCTTTGTATGTGACCTTTGATTTTCAAAATACTTTGATGAACTTTGGTTTTTAATATACTTTAATCAACTTTGATTTTTTTTATATACTTTAATGATCTTTAGTTTTTAATCTACTTTTATCAATCTAGATTCTGATTCACTCAGTTCAAAAAGGGAATAAAAGGGCACTCAAAAGGTTTCAGAAGTCAAATCAAGAAAATGCTACTGACCTACAAACAATTTTAAATCTCTACATTCTGCCTCCTCTGGGAAATTATTGGGGTTTTTATAAGAAATGTTGGACTTTCTAGACCTGGAAACAAAATATATGAAACAGCATTACAACTTTAAAAATTTGCAGGTGCATATATTAAGTTTGGTACTCCCCTTTCTTTTCGTGAATATTTAAAAAATTTGTAATCAGTAGAATTATATATTAATTTCAACCTCATAGACAAGATTTCTTCCTCAATTTTCTTGGTTTTAAAAATAAATTGCAAGAGTGCTATTGAAGAAAAATTATTCAGTTTCTAGATACCTGACCAGTTATAAATGAATTAGAGGGTATCTAATAAAAATGCGTTTAATTCCCTGACTTTTTATCCTCTCCTCCTGATTTAATTCCTCTGAGTCTTTCCCTGGCTTCTTCATTTAATCTCTGGGCCAATTCCTTTTGATGCTGCTGTCTCTTTTCTTCAGATGGTGCTTCTGTCTGAAGTTGTTTTTTTTTTTAAATGATAAATTTTAAATAAGTCTTTTAAAAGACAATTTAACTACAAATTCATGGTAAAAATACAATCAAATTATCAATAAGCAATGTAACCAAACAAAGGACCAGAAATTGCTTGTAATAAAAGAAAACCAGTTCTTATGGCTTATGATCACTTTGAAATATTGACATTATTTAATTATTTGGTAATAACCACTGGACTAAAGTTGATCAATTTTAGCCAAAAATACAATTAACGCGTCATTTATGTCATACTTTAATAAAAATGCCATATTGCTCAAAACCAGGACCTAAAAGTAACTATTCAGGGAATAGTGTTTCTTAAAAATAATTCTTTTTTATTCAAAATTAAGATGTACCCTGGTCCTGCTTTCCACCATAGTTGTCCTTCTTCCCCTACCCAGCAACTGATTAGCTTCTTTTTCTATTTCATTATCTTCTTCCTCTTCTTCTTCCTCATCATCATCTTTCAAAAAAATGCCAATATGTTTGAGTAACTTCTTTGTTGTTGTAAGTACACTTGCAGGGGCGCCCTGTGCAGATATACAAATATGATTTTAAGAAATTATGGGTAGAATGAAAACAATTATGTTATATTTTTTAAAAAACAAATAGAATGGTAAATTTCACTTATTTCATAAGTACTTGCAAAGTTTGATTCTCAAAAAAATATTAGCTTTGTTTAATTAAAAACCAGTTAAACGTTTAAATTGACAAAGTGTGGTAATGCGCGCCTAGTCGCTATTACCAGAGTGTGGTAAAGCGCACCTCGATAGAACTCTCTTTAGAAATGAAATTACAGAAAATAAAAACTCTTCAGTACGTGAAAAAAGGTGTATTCAATTTCCGGCAATGGCGGCCTTTTCCCTCGCCAGTGTTATCGCTCGATTCGCGGAGTTTTTACAGGTTTTTTTAAAGATGTGATTTTGCTATACTTTATTACTTAAATAATAGTACTAAACAACAGGTAAAATTAGTATTATACTCAAGACAGGCATTTAGATACATAAAATAACCATTCTTATCCTAAAAGATGAAGTCAGTATGAATATCATAATAAAAATAAATTTTACACAATTTTTTTAATGTTACAACCAGTTGATCGCAATACGGGAAATCCTTTCGGGAACAAGGCGGAAGTTTATTGAAAATCTTATGGGGCTTTGAGAGTTAAGTGCACTTAATTGATCTATTATGTTTAACATTTGTGAATTTAACAGAAACGCACAGTCTGAAACCTCACCTCATTGACAAGAACTGTGTCTCCGAGAAACAAGGCAGCCTTTTTGTCACCTTTGTCATTTGAGCCAGAAGACAAGTCAGCAAATCCTATGCTCACATTAAAAACCATACCTGAAAGTTGGTGAACAAAATTACAAACCTTACTTTTCTGATCTTAAGGCCAGTAAGATCTCATTTTAACAAAAGAACTTTATTAACAGCAAAATGCATCAAATTAGTTAGACCCTAAATTAAATAAGGTACCTTTTTTAGCAGGTGCTCTTGTTTTAGGTGCAATGAGAAGGGATGCTTCTCTGAACTCAATGCCCATACCAAAGCCAAAGCTTTTGATCATCTTGCTCTCTAATTCTGGGTGTTCTTTCTTTACAAAAGCAAGCCCAGCTTCATAAACATCACTTAACTTTACACCTTTGCAGAGAGAAAACATGAAACAAAAAAACACTCAAGATTTAACGAAATTTAATATCCAGTGGTATAAAATCACTCATTATTTGTTAGCTCTGTCTTAAAGCCCTCAAAATATCTTGATGTCTTGAAATATGTTGTCAAATGCCTTGATAAATAGTAAGCTCATTAGCATAGCTCCTTGTAAAAGAGAATCAATTATATTAACACTTAGACTTACCATGTTGCAGTTTATTGATAACCTCTTCTTCAACTTGAACCAGGAACTCATAGACTTTTTGTATTGGTTCTTCTGGATTAACTAGCAGTGTCCTTACAATATTTGAACAATACGACTTATAGCGGACACCCATGGCACATACAATGGCATCAAATTGGAGGTTATTCTCATCACTGAAAAGAAAAAATAACTTCTATTCAATCAAGCTTAACTCAAAGCACTGGCTCAAACCACCCACAAAGCATAAATGTTTTAGTTACTTTTGCATTTTATAATTCTTTAAAAAAAATCAGGTTTTGTTAAAGCAGTGCTAACTTTTTTTTATTAGCTTCTCTAAATTAATAACATGTTCAAAACTTAAAGTAACTTTAAAAACGATAACATGCCTATACTTGAAAAATTTCTCTAGACAAAATGAAGAGCAGGCAGTTATACAAATTTCCCTTAATACCAACCTAGTTGTGCTGAATTTGAGACTGTATTTGCCTCCACTTTGAATAATTGCTGGGTAACAAACATCAAGCTGGCTTGTGTCAACTCCAGTTACATACTTTTTATTTTGTAAGGCTTGTTCCACACCATCAGAGAGTTTGATGTGTTTCACTTTCTGTCACATGTTTAAATAGAAGATGCACAGAATAAAATCAAGTACAGAACGTATCATATCTATCTCTAGGGAATAAAATGTTTCCCAACAAGTATAGAGTTTTACACTTAAGAAGTAAACAAAAGTTTTATGAAATATAATTTCTTAGCGGAAAGGTGATTTTGGATGTAAAGCTTGTGTTGTGCATTTATTTTTATAAAAATTATGAGGTCTACATTGATTAAAAAGCTTAAGGTTATATTTAGTGATCTTTACATTAAGGTTAACAATTTTAACTGGTCCTTAAATTTAAGCAGCCTTGTCTTTTAAGTGACTTTCTCTGCATGCTAAAAGCAGTTCAGTTAAATCTACAAAAATAATACTCATATCAGATTCTATGTTGTCTTAATTTATATTTGGTGAGCATTGGAACAGGGGTATCTTATTCTGCGAGTATAGCTCAAGCCTATATTATCTTATCTTATCTTAGATATACAGAGACGCTCCGTCTATGCAGAAGATTATTGCGTCCACAGACCATGACAGGTAATCTGTTGGCAATTGATGCACAGTCATCGGCCACGGCTTTTAGGGTTCCACGCATTACCCAGCCGCCTAACTATTGTAAGTTAGGTACCCATTCGGAGCTGGGTGACTCAGGGACTCCTTAGGCCACAGGAACAAATCCTTACCTTCGCATGGATTTGAACTCGTGACCATCAGTGCGCAAGACAAGCGTACTTTCCACTCGACCACCATGTCCCTTATTTTGACAAATGATTTTTTTTTTAAATCACATATTACTATACTGTTTATTCCTTAGACTTAATATTATGATCTTTTTTCTACAATTTTCTTTTTTGAATTCGCAGAGTTGATGGGCATCACACAAGAGAGGTGAACACAATGTAACCAACGGATGAAGTGTGGCAAAATTTGTTACATTCTCAGGTGGCTTTAAAAACGAAAGAAAAATATCCTGCTACCATTAAAAGACAGCTGTCTTTTCTTAAACAGTTAGCCAGACCTCTAAAATAAATGGTCTTAACAAGGTTACTTAAAACATTAGCAATTACCTTGTCGGCATCAATAATTTCCATTATTTGTTCTTTCAGGTATTTATTGAATACATCACAGGTTACTTGGCTGGCTTTCTGAATTGTTTTAATTTCCGATTCTTCCTTGGGTGCCATAATGTAGGCAAACTGTGATGAGACATCTACCTAAAGTAACAAGTGGGAATAAGGTAAAGAGTGATGAGGTATCTCCTGAGTCCTGAGAAAGCTTGATATATTCCGGAAATTACTTAAATCAGTGACATAAAAAAAACACAACTGTAATGGAAAAGAGTTATATAATATCTTACTTTTTCAAATCCAGCTTCTTTAATTGCATTTCTCCATCCTTCCATGAGATCCCCTGGGTATTTGTCTTTGCTGAACTCTCCAATAGTTTTTCCCTGTAATAATTATAGTGCACTTTGTTAACTTAGGTCATTACAACTGAGTTATTTTGTGTATACTCAACGTAAACCACAAATTAAATAATAAGAGAAAAACATACCTTTTTACTTTTTTTAACATATTCAATAAGTTTTTGAAAGTTTGCTTTATCTTTCTCTTTATCACCCTGCAACATGATGAATATGATGTAAAATGTTTCAGATGTATCATAAAAATTATTCATAGAAAAACAATAAATTTCATAAGCCTATAAAGAAATTCAATAATGGATTCATAAATTGTAAAGCTTATTTAAATTTTAATAATAAAAATGAAACGTTTAACATTAATGAAACACACAATAAATTTTAAATTATAATTTTTAAATCTTAAGTTGTAAAAATAATCCAACTATGAATTATTACATGAGCTAATTTAAGGAAGATAATGAAACCTAAACACATAGTAATTAGTCATAATTACCTTTTCTCTTGTAATTAACTTAAGTGCAGGTATTCCTTGGTCATTTTCTTTGGAGCTATCCAACTGTTTCAGAAACTCTATTTTTTTCTTACTTGCCATTAGGCAAATTACTTGCTGGCACATGACCATGATGGTGTCTGTCAGCTCATAGCCAAAGAGCCATGTCTATTTGTATTTGAAGAAAAGGGTTAATAACAAACCATTTTTAAAAGTGGACATGAAAATGCTCTGAAACTGATACATTAATTTAAAATCTTCTAAACTCTTACCTGCAAAGCAGTTGATTTGGAGTATATTATTTCTTCATCGACACCAACTGCTGTTACTAGGGCATCCATTTTGGCTATGCCTTCTTCTCCAGTTGATTTCTACAAGTTAATTAAAGAAATCATCAAAGTTAGTGTTTTGTTAACTTTCCCGAAACAAGGCTTAATTTTTTTTTCATGCAGCAAGCAATCATTATGAATAAAACTTTGGAAGGGTTTTTATTAAGATAGTATAATCATTAGCAAGTAAATGATTAAACTTTTAATAATACCATTTGTTATATGTATCACAGTTAAATAGAGATTACATTTTAAATTACATTTTCTCACAACTATAAAATAATTTTAACATTTGCATTTTTTAGGGTGTGAATTTTCAAGGCATAGGATAATTTTATAAGCTTTATGATGTATTTCTTCCTTATTCTAGGATCAATGACCTCAATTCCAATGTTTGTGCCACGTACTTTAACTTGCTTTGTCCAGATTTTAAAACACAGTCCGGACAGTAAAACTGTCATTTTTTAAAAAAAAAAGTTAGTCCTCAAAAACGATTTGACTGGACAACATGCCATTTTAATACTTTTAATACATAAAATTTAAAATTAATAATTACGTTTTACTTCTTGATTCGCTCTTTTGACGGTAACGCGGCCAAGGCGAACACTAGTACATTACAGGCGATAAGGATTTCAAATCAGACAATGCGGGACGAAAATTTTGCGCATTCTTTTGTTGGTTCACAAAAAATAGTAAAAATGGACCGACGGTTAACCGGTCTTTGTTTTTAACTAACGGTTAACCGGTCTTAACAACTTTACTACTACTACTATGTGACTATGAATGGTGCCGTTAAGAGTCAAGTATTGGTAGTGGTAATTAATAATGAGCCCTGCAACATTTTTATTTAATTAATGTAATAAAGTACAGTAATCATTGAAATTGCGATATATAATTACATCTATGCATCACTGTCAGTGCATATTTTGATTTACAATAAAAATTAAATCCATTTCCGATAGCCCCCTCTTTATTTTTGAGGGGAAATGACCCAGTGATAATAAAATATGATGTCACATGTAAATGCGCAACTTTAAATAAAATTTCTACAAAAATATTCTATTGCCTTACAGTAAATACATATTTAAATGTAACAGTGTGTTTTTCATGTGGAATTTATTGAAAAAATACAATAGAAGTAATAGAAAGTTCTAATTTTATTGTCTTCAACAATGCATGAAGGGGCCGTCCATGCATGACGTCACGCGCCTGTGGGTGGGGGCGGAGAAGGGTAACGCATTAGTGAGGATGTAAGACAAGGGGGTGTGGCGACGTTTAAGAAATCAAAATGTGCTACTTGAAATAAAAGTTCTACTTGATTGCTCACAATTTATTTAGTTACATTTTCAATGGCTTCACGCGTGTTAACGATATTAGACTTAGAGTGAAGACTTGAACTAAATACATATTACATATTTCTATGACAAAAATGTTAATTAAAACGTGGTAATTTTTTTTAAAAAATATATTTATTTATTTTTTTTTGGGGGGGGATCAGAGCTTTGTGTCGTCATATTGTGGAGAGGGAGGTCCTCGTTTTGAGACAATGGGGAAAGGGGGGTAAAAATCGCAAGGCGTCATTCATGGACGGCGAAAAAACGTAAAAAATATAAAGATATAAGCAGTGAAATCGCCATCCCGTTATGTTTATATAACTTAACGGCTGAAACACTGGGCGAAAGAGAAACATCTACTAATTTCAAGAAATGGAAATATAAATCAGACGGATATATTTTAGCAATGTGTGAACGTTTCCGTTTGGTCTGAATTTAAAAGTTCAGAATTTCGTTTGCATTTAAATATAATTTATAAAACATTATTGCATATCAGTCTTGACTCAGTCAGTCAGTTACAAATGCCGTTAGAGTCTGCGCGGTTTACGTTACTAGGCTTGGTATTATGCAAATTATATTTGTTGTGCGTAAGTACCCATTCAGTGGAGACACCCCTCCCCCTTCATCCGTACGCATCTATACGCAAAATCGTTTTCCCGTTGTGGCTTTCACTGTTACTTTAGATACTTTAACTTCCTCCTTTTTCCTATATTCTGTGTCCTTCTTTATTTTTGTTTTTCCTTTCTTTTCATTTTTTATCATATAATATGTTTTAAGATTTATGTAAGTAATTATGTTATTGTACTGATGAAGGCATTAGCCGAAACGTCTACTTTTATTAGTATTAGTTCATAAATAAAGCTTAAATTTATGTCTTCTTACCCAAATAGTTTGTGTAATTTGTTTATTTAAAGAAATAGCAAGCTATCGAACATTTTTGTAGAAGTTTTATTTTAAGTTGCTAATTTACATGTGACATCGACATCATATTTAACACTCTCTCACACACCGTCACAAATGCATGACCCCCTCCCTTACCCCACTTGGTGCGTGATGTCAGTCAAGGACGACTACTTAATTTTCATTGATTCATTGGCTTATTATTTTGTTTGCGTCTCAATAGCCTGTGGGCTATTAAGACGCTAGCGTCTCAATAGCCACTGCCGGTTTGGATGGCCGCCGATAAGGTCGGCCCGGTCGGAGATATAGGTTTTAACCTGATTTTATTATCTATGCTTGCTTCTAGTATGAGTGTAAGTCCAAGATGTTGAATTCCACCAAAATATCTTGTGTTGACTAGTGACTAGTTTTATCGAAAATAGGTGTCGTATCACAATACTAAAATTTTTATGTTTATTGCCATGGTGAAGCATAAATAAAAATTCCAAATAATTAAAAATCGTTTATCAAATAATAACTTACAGCCCATGACGAATAGATTTTTTTCATTCGCCGGTAAAAGGCATCTTTATCCACTTTGATACTCATTGTTGTCACTTTTCTAAGTGCTACATGAATGGCGGGATATTGACGTCAGTCAGAGTCTACGGGCGGCTGATTTTTTTACACAATGAATTTAATATTTTCAAAGGGAAAAACGCACACACAAAAATATATTAGATAATTATCAATTTAATTTTTAAAGATAATATATAATATTTAGCACTAATCACATTTCATCTAAATTAATTTAATTCATAAGCAACTTTAAAAAATATGAAAATAAAATGTGTACTTGCAGACGAAATAATAAAAATTGTGAAGTTTAGATACTATTAAATTTAAGAAGAGATGGTAGTTTTTTTTATTGCACTTGTGTAAGTCCACAGATACAATTGCCAAATTAGCGTTTATGACGCCAAATTTGACCAAAACATTTTTCAATCATGTTGGCATCAAATTTTTGTTTTAATTTTTAGTTTTTATTTTTGTTTCTTTCTCGGCCTTTTTTATTTATGTTTTTATTTTTTTGTTTTAAATAGCATATTTCAATCATAATAATGTACAGATGGAGCGAATTATTTTCATGTGTGACAAAGCCCCAGGCGCTAAAGGTAAAATTAGAGATAGGGGCTATCCATAAATGACGTCCCGCATCTGGGGGGGGGGCCGTTGCAACAACCTTCCAATAAATGGTGGCAGGAGTCGAATGTGACTTTTAATTGTTATTTACGTGTGAACAGAAATTATTTAAAGTGGAAACCTTTTACATCAGGTGGTTACCAAGGGGCAGTATCCATGACGAGCGTATCAATGGTAACCAGTTTTATAGTTGACTGGTGAATGTAGACGTTACATGCAAGCTTGTTTATTTCAGTGCAAATTTAGGAGGAAAATATCGCTAGCAGCTAGTAAACGCAGCGGTGTAGCATGGGTCTCCCTCGCTTGAAGTACATGCCAAATTAGGGGCCGTCCATAAAGTACGTACGCTCCAGAAAAGNACAGGGGGTAGGGGGAGTTAAAATGATCAAAAATAGCGTGACGTACTTTATGAACGGCCCCTAAAACGCCCCACCCATTAAAAATAAAATGCTATATTAATTAAAGTAAAAAGAATTGTTCTTGGAAAGTATTAATATGAACAATTTTAAACTGTTGCGCAACTTGAAGAGATCTCCTTTCTTAATCTAACATTTCTACCCGCATGGCAGCGCGCTCGACTGCCGTACCGATGGTCACGAGTTCGAATCCATGCGATTTGTTTCTGGGGCCTAGGGAGTCCCTGAGTCACCCAGCTCCGGTTGGGTACCTAACTAACAATAGTTAGGCGGCTGGGTAATGCGTGGAACCCTCAAAGCCGTGGCCTGTGACCGCTGCATCACTTGCCAACAGATCATCTGTCATGGTCTGTGGACGTAATTATCTTCTGCATAGAAGGAGCGTCTGTAAATCTAAGATAAGAGCATTTACCCAAATAGACAACAAGGAATGTGCCGCTCGTAACAAAGTGCTGTCCGGGTCATGCTATGACGCTGTTTTGGAGTCTCAATTATATAAAGGGGGGCACTCGGTCATAATAATGTCAGGCTGAGAGCAGGGCCGGCCCAGGGTTAATTAGAGGCCCTGGTGCATTGGTTTATTATTCAATTATTTTCTCTTACACAAATAAGAATGTATCAATCAACATAAGACTGACATTTTCATTATCTGGTTAAAGATCTGAGCTAGCAATGCCACTTTGGTTTGTTTTTTTAAAATATTTTTATTTTTTTTTATTTTTAGAAACAACTACATTTTCTGTAATCATGTATTTATTCAAAAGACGGCTAGTGTCACCCTGGAGACAAAAGACGGTAGGGCTAAGCACGTTTTTTAATGTAAGGGACCGTCCAAAACTAACGTCACGCGCCAATGGTAAGGGGGTCCCCACTTTTGTGACGATGTGTGACAAGGGAGGGGGGGTAAGAATTGTGACGTCATATCAAAACACGCTACTCTAAGCCAAAGTTCCACTACACTAAATACAGTGGCGTTAATAGGGGGTTCGGTGGGGGGGCAGGCCGCCCAGGGTGGCACCATCAGCGGGGTGATACCAAAATGTAAAATTCTCTACACTCCCTTTATTTTGCACTCGGAAACCCCGAGGAGTTCTATGGGTTAAGTCGTAAAGGGGTGACACCATGAGCAACCGCACCGGATAACACCAACCTTAGTGACGCCTCTGACTAAATACATACTAAAATAAAAATAAAGTGTTTTGAAACATGCTCATTTTCAAATAGCCAATACCACCTTAAGGTGGGGTGTCACAGCTTTTTTGACGTCATATTGTGGAGGGGGGAGGTGTCTAAGTTTTTGTAACAAGGTGTGACAAGGGGGAGGGAGGGTTTAATAATCGGTCAAAATCATGGGATGTCAATTATGGACGGCCCCTAACTGACAATGCCATACAGGTTTAGTTTTCAATTAAATTTGAGTTAAGTATAGCATAAGTGCCGCAAAAAGTCTTAGAAATCAATAAGATTCACAAAATAGCGCTGTAATAGCTAAAATATAACATATATTAGTGCATTTAATAAATCAAAAACCTAAGTTCTCATAAGAGAATTATTTTGCTGTGAAATAATTATCCGGCATCCTTCCGTCTCGGGAGACGATGGTGCATCACCGTTGGGTTGGGTTGCATTTCCTCGAGTGACTGTGCAGTCCTATCCTTGAGTGACAGTCTTTGCCACAGTTTTTACACACGAGTTCTGTGCTTCCAAATGTTTTGGCCTTTCTCCTAGCTCTTCTGTCTGCAGCCTCCTCCATTCTTCGCTCCTCGGCTACTATGACGCCCTCTTTGACAACTGTGCGCCACGTAGATCGGTCTTCTGCCTTACACTCCCAGTCACTTGTATGTATTTTGGCTGCTTTCATGTCCCTTTGACAGACATCTTTAAATCGCAAGCGTGGGCGACCTGTTTTCCTCTTTCCTGAAGCAAGTTCACCATATAGGAGGTCCTTCGGGATGCGGCCGGGGCTCATTCTTTTGACATGTCCTAGCCACCTCAGGCGTCTTTCACTAAGAATTGAGAACATGCTTTGGGTATTGGCACGCGTTAGTACCTCACTATTAGGCACTTTTTCTTGCCATTTAATACCAAGGATGCGGCGCAAGCATCTCAAATGGAAGCTGTTAAGCTTACGCTCTTGTGATGTATAAGTGGTCCATGTCTCGCTCCCATATAGTAGTGTACTGATGACACAGGCTCGATAGACGCACAGTTTGGTTTTCTCCGTTAGCTTGGTGTTTTGCCAGACCCGCTTATTTAGTTTAGCCATTGTTGCGGCTGCCTTGCCAANACACACACACACACACACACACACACACACACACACACACACACACACAACACGAAAGGTTGTGCAATCGCGGGATTCCAAAATGCCGTTATTAGTCTGCAGCATCTGACTTCTGACTTATCATTGGCATTGAGGACATCAGTACAAGTTAACAGCCAGACACAGCTGAGGCTACTGTTTCTAATTTGATTGTAGCTGACACTTATTCATTTTCTAAATTGGATATTAGAAGGTATGTCTGGACACACGATCTTTCAAATGAGTTGAAATTGCAGCTGATTCGTGATTGTTGGACCCCTGATAAAATGTATGAGTTAAGAGCTGACAGTGAGTGAAACAGAGTTTTTATTTTTTTTAGATATGCATGGTTATCAAAGTATTCACCGTGGCTTTTATTCTCGCAAATGTTAAAAGGTGCGTTTTGTAATTATTGTGTGTTGTTTCCGCAAAAAGTGAATCGAGAAATTCAGTTGGCATTTGTCATCAAACCATGAAAAAAATATAAAGATTTTAACGTGGATCCACGTAGCCACACGCAAAGCACATGACACAAAGGATATCATGAAGATGCAACTGCAAGCAATTTTGCTGCATTATTAAAAGCCAATACAGTTTCTATATATGGGCAATTGGACTCATCATTTAGAAGACAAAGTCGAGAAAATTGCAACAAACTGGGTCCCATCATTTTTACAATCCTATTTTGCGACATGCATGATTTAACACTTCGTGCAAAAGAATTAAATTCTGGTAATTTTTTATGACCTGTTAGAGTTTCGTGCAATCTGGAGATGGAGTTCTTGGTAATCAAGTGTCAATTGTATCTTGTAGTGCCAAGTATATCTCGGCAACCATGCAAATCACTATATTTTATCGAAATTTGTGGGTCTCTCTAGCGTGAAGACATTGTTCGTGAAGGAAATAATTCAATTGCATTTTCTATACTTGCCGACGAGGCAAATGGCATTTCGGGCATTGAGTTGATGTAACTTGGTGTTAGATTTGTCAAAGAACAAAATGGAAAAATGATGGTCACAGAAGAATTTCTGGGATATATTCCAATTGTTAATAGAGCAGCTGAATGTTTAGCCAACATCATCATTAAAATTCATTAGAATTAGGATTAAATATGACAAAGCTTGTTAGTTAAGAATACTACTGATGTTTTAAAATGTCAGGTAAAGAAGGAGGAATCCAAGCGATAATTAGAAAAAAAAAACCCAAATGCAGCATTTGTACATTGCAGTTCACATAAACTTGATCTTGTCGTGATTCGTGAACGATTTAAATATTATGAATGCTAAACGAAACACAATAGGAACAATTAAATCAATTAAAGTGTTTTCCGATAAAGTAATCAGCGAAAAAAAACCTAAATAAAAATGTTCGTTTGCTATGTGAAACTACATTGACACATAATTTATAAATATAAATTAATGCTAGCGTATTTTAGCTAGACATTGGACATACATTTTATTTACAACAACCAGTAATGTAATAAGTTATATTTGCTGATACAATTCTTTTTTATGTTTGATATGTGTACACTGTCTTCGATGTAATTAACTTGCAGGGAACTTTGTTCATTTTTATTTTAACAAATTTATGACATTTTTCTCAAATGTAGGGGGGTTGGTGAGGCAAAAGCATGGAGGAAAGCCAGTTTAGTGAGTTCAGGGCTGGACTGATGTTGTGATGGCCAGAATATTTGATGGGACATGCCACGTCCGAGCAATAATGAGTCTTAGGGACAAGAAGATGTCAGAACTTCATTATACCTACATGTTCTTTCTGTTTTTGGATGAAACCGAAGCTAAGTTTTCATTTTTTAAAATTAGTTTTATTTGTTTTTTTGTCTATCTGTCGTCGAGGAAGGCTTTTTGTCGAAACTTTAATTTTTTCTGGGACGTCTTACCAGGTCTGTACTCTGTACATACCATGTTTAAATAAGATGACGACTGACAACTGTGCCCACGTATCTTCCTGCACAGATTATATACGAGAAGGGATGCCGTCTGTTAAATAAGTGGCAATTATGTGGAAACTAGGGACAACCTGTTGGCTGAATGTCTCGCCTCAAATAGGACAGGTCGCGTACTGAGACATGTGTCAACAGTTTGTATTAGGACGCCCACTTAATGTGACAAGATGTGATAACCGGTCCATTATAACTTGACACCACACGAGATTGTAGCAAATTTAGCGAGCAGCTAAGTAAAATTAAGTTTCAAAATTTTAGCTATTTAATTTTTGTCCAAATGTTTGATTGAGACGCCCACTCAATTAATGTGACATGAAGTGATAGCCGACCCATAAGAGTTTAGAGCTCGACACCACATGAGACTGTAGAAAATTTAGCGAGCAGCTAAGTAAAATTAAGTTTCAAAATTTTAGCTATTTAACTTTTCCCTAATGTTTTTTTTTTTTTTTTTTTTTTTTTTTTTTGACAGAAACAGTTCGTATTTCGACACAATATCTTCTCTTTATATTGCTAACCAACCCCTGAGGACGCCCATGTTCCCATTCAATGGCTTCAGTGCGACGCACATGTTTTATGACAATATATAGGTGTGACACTATGTCTATTTTCTCCATGCCATATCTATTTCATTTAAAATTTAGGTAAATAAAAATAGCCTGGACCATTTTTATAGAGTAAAAAAGTTTCATTTATCTATAAAATTGTTATAAGTACACCTCTGCTGAGGTAAACGAGCCCCCTTGACGGAGCCTAGCGCCCCTTCACTATTTGAGAACCACTAGGCTAAGCCCATAACTATTACCAGGGTTGAATTTTTTTTTTTTTTTAAATGCACTAATTTTAAAAATTTCAAAACTCGGAAATGTTCTTTGAAAAATTCCTAAATTGTCCCCTGCCCTTGTGGTACTAGGTAGCTCCACATGGGGCCGTTTATAAATGACGACACGCACCTAGTGGGGGGGGGGGGGTCACACTGCCATAAACGAGTGATTATTCACACAGCTGTGGGAATAATGACTGCGTTATTCACACATTGACGCATGCGCATTGGTGTCCATTAAACGATAAATAGCTATAATCTTAAAAAACATAAATTTCACACGAACTACTTAAGAGGAATTGTTAGGCCCAGGGTGGCTGTCTTATTGTATTGGTGTATCGAATCCCTCAGCAAAACAGATATATTATTATTTATAATTTTAAACTACAAGGAGAGTGTTTGTGCTATGACATTTCCACAAATATTTTTTATTTTATTTTACTCTTGGGCTGAGTTTAAAAATGATTAATTATTTGTATACCCTCCACATCTATAGCTGCCAATATGCAATCCTAAATAAATCATAATTAACAAGCTGTAGTAGTAATAAATGAGATGTTCCCATATAAATATCATTATCAAACGGTTTGGAAGGGGTGTGGGGGTAGGAAAACGTCATTTTATGACTGACTTCAAAAGATAGCAAAAGGCCAAATGACCGGTACTAAGGTTAGGGGTCATTGACATTGATTAAATGACGTCACGCACCGGGGGGCGGGCAGACATTATGACGAGGGGGGTTAAGTCAGGGGCGGATTAAGACTGCACGGGGCCCCGGGCTGCAATCGAACGGGGGCCCTATCCAGCCAGCGTCCCTTAAAATAAAATGATTTTAACAGCTAATAAATGACTGTAACTAAATATTAATAATGAAAAAAAAAGTAAACGAACACGAAGAAATAACTGTTTGAAGTGTTAGCGGTATGTTACAATTGAGTGTGAAAAGAAAAATGTAATTTTCCACTGCTGGGAATAGAGCCCGACAACTGTTACGCGCCTGTGCTCTCTCCACACGGCCAGCGGAGCTTGTCTAATATGATAAATTTTAAAAATAAAAACTAGGCCTATATTTTATACTTTGTTCTCTAAGTGAGCTAATTAAATAACGTTTTTTCGATTATTAAGACTGAATCGCGATTAGCTGTATAGATAATATTTATAAATTTATTTAATTTATTATATTTTCAATGGTTCGTGCAAACATTTGGACACTTTTATTATAAAGTATAAAAAGTTTGGGGGCCCCCAAACCGTCGGGGCCCCTGGCTTTAGCCCGCTCAGTCCCCCCCCCCAATCCGCCATAGGGTTAAGTGTTGAAGAAATGAGGCATCACATCAAAAAGCGCAACTTGAAATAAAAGTTTTTCTTAAATAATGGATTGCTTACAATTTATTTAATGACGTTTTACACGGCTTCACCGTGCGGCGTGTTACGATATTAGAATGCAGGCCTACACTAAATTAATAATTTCACGGAAAACGAACAAAAGTGTGTGGAGGGGGTGGGAACTTTGTGACGTAATATTGGAGGGGTGGGTCTTCTTTTTGTGACGACGTGTGACGAGGCCAAAATCGCGTTAAATTTTTTTATGAACGGTTCCATGGCCGCACGGCTAACCTAGTCATAAGTATTTAATCATATTTTCAAAATTTAATTTACGCATCTCCAGTGCAGCAAAAGTATATTAATTATACACTAGTTCGTATTACAAGTAGATTCAAAGTCTAACCTCGTTAGAAGGCTGTACTCCTATTCATAATTTGTAACGCTTGATATATGCCCATGCCCATAGTATGGGCCATACCATTGCGCATTGGGCTTAATCGTTCGTTTATTTAAATAATAATAATAATAATAATAAATAATTCAAAATCATCATCATTAATTCGTTTCGATATAGTCCACAAGCAGTCATTTAATTATGTCTGGTGTGTCCTTGAATCCAATTCGATAATCTTTTAAATGCAAAGTTTAAATAATGGCAAGATTGTGTCATCATTTATTAAGGCAGCTCCACGTGTTTAGACGTGTAAAGCATCCCATTCAGTGGCGTAGCTATGGGAGTGTGAGGAGGTAAAAATTCGAAAGTCCCCCTGGGCCCCCAGTTGAGGGTGGCCCCCAAAAGAGTTTCTGAATTTTGTAAAAATTAAATATTACGCCCCCAACAGGTATGCACGGCTCCCAAAGAGGCCAAGCCAAATCCCTACAAATTCCTAGCTACGCCACTGATTCCACCATACTTATGATACTATGATTTACAATACTATTTTTATTATAAAACTTTTTTTTTGTTGGCGAAAAATTAGGCCTACTTTCAAAGATGTTGGTTGCATGATTTAATTGAGGTCATATGTAAACTGATGAAACTCCTTGCTTCTATTTAGTCATTAGATTGGCCTACTATTTCTCTTATGATAAGGGACTTTTCTCTCAAGTTATTAGTCACATAGGTTACACTTAATCTTTTTAATATAAACACCTTTCACAGGGACTCATTCAAGTCAGGGTTGTTAAGTGTCACATTTGAAAATATAACTACTTAATAAAGCTGATCTCTCTTTTCATGGTAACTTTAAAAGTGAGCCATTTTTTCATCAACCAGGGCTTTGCATATCATGATCTTTTGGCAGTGAGAAGCAGATGATCCAATGTCAAGAATAGCTGTAATTGGTGCAGGAGCCATTGGACTCTCTTCTGCAGTCAACATCCAGAAGTTGCTGTCAAATGTTAAAGTTACAATAATTGCAGACAAGTTTGGAAATGAAACCACCAGTAATGGCGCAGGAGGATTTTTTCGCCCCAACCTTGATGATTTTCATGTCGAGGATCGACAGATGGTTTCGTAAGTTTTACAAAAGTTTAGCAGGTTCCTTGATTTTATCATTTAATTAAATCCTGCATATAAAAATTATCAAACCTTTAATTATTATTTAGAACTCTTAATATAACTAATCACCTACATTTTAATTTTAAAAATTTATAAAGTAAAAAAGTTTTTAAAAAGTGGATCTTCTTAATTAATAAAGGGAATAAATTGAAATGCCTTCTCCACCAAATCTGTGTTAAGATATATATATTTTTTTGTCTTTTACATTTCACAGGCAGTGGTTAAGAAATTCATGGAAGTTGTACAATGACTTAGCCCGATCAGAAATAGCTGATGAAAGTGGACAGACAATAGTATCTGGTACGGTTGTTCACAATTCACCTATGTTGTATAGTCAGAAGGCAAGTGAAAATACACATGTTTAACTGTTAGATTAATTTAATTTAATGTAATTGTTAGTATTTAATTTTAAAATAAATTCTTACCTTTGGGGGGAAAAGGGAAAAAAGGCTGGAGTTGCAATTTGAAAAAAAATATTTGAGCAGTCAGACACAATTAACTGTACTAATTAGATAATTGAAGACTGTTTTATTTAATTCAAAATTTTATCATTGGATTGTTTCCAAAATACTTCTAAATTTATAGAATTCCTTTGAAGACCATTGAATTTTTTTGGTTCATTATATAAGCCAAAAAGAAACTAAATAAGTCTAACCTCTTAAGAATTATACTGGAAATAGTTTCAGTAGCATTAAAGACTAGGCTTTTTAAAAGCTGAGCTAAATTTGTTTTCTTTTTAATTCATCTTGTTTTCCCAATTTGTTTTTTGAGAGTATTTTGTGTTATCCAGACAACCAGACATAATTGCTGGTTCTGAAACTTGGTTGAACCCCAACATATATAACTCTGAAATTTTTAGCAGCAATTATAATATATTTAGAAAAGATAGAACAGACAACCATGGTGGCGTCCTAATTGCAATAAAATCAACTCTCATAGCCGAAGAAATTAACACACAACCAAACTCTAATATAGAATCTGTTTTTTGCAAAATAGTTACACCAAACTCATCACCCTTTATTGTAGGCAGTATATATAGGCCACCAAATACAAACAAAGAATACATGAGGAATCTCTGCAGTCAACTAATTTCTATTAAAGAAAATCATAAAAATGCTGTAATTTGGACTATGGGGGACTTAAATCTTCCAGATATAAATTGGAAAAACTATACAATTGATAGCCACCAAAATAATAAAGAAATTAATGAACATTTCTTAGACACTATAAACAACATAAACCTAGAACAGATAGTAAAAAAAGCAACTAGGAAAAACAAAATACTAGATTTATTCCTAAAAAACAGACCAGGACTAGTACTAGACTGCACAATAATTCCTGGGCTGTCTGACCATGATATTGTTAGGGTAACCAACACAATTAAAACTAAAATAAATAAGATGCCTAGAAGAACAATATATCTTTGGAATAAATGCAACTTAATAAAATTACACCAATCAGCTTCTAATTTCCAACAAAATTTCCAAAGTAAATTCAGCATAGATAGCCCCGTAGAAGAAATATGGAAGGAAATAAAAACAAATCTAAAAACCATAATGGATCAGAATGTTCCAACAAAAATAACTTCAAATAGAATTAATAAATGCTGGTTCAATTTTAAATT
>MUZC01002092.1:957091-970918 GCA_002072015.1 Radix auricularia | reverse complement strand
AAGAACAGATCATGTGAAACACAATTGATAGGTCTAATAGATGATCTATCAAAAGGCTTAGATAATAATGATCAAATAGATACAATATTACTAGACTTCTCAAAAGCATTTGACAAAGTTCACCACCTTAGTTTACTTAAAAAACTTAAATACTTTGGAATCTCAGGTCCCTTACATCACTGGATCCAAGATTTCCTATTGGGTAGGGAGCAAACTGTAATAATTAATGGATCTAAATCTACACCAATAAAGGTTAACTCAGGAGTTCCACAAGGAACTGTCCTAGGTCCCTTACTATTTTTAATTTATATAAATGACTTACCCAACAATATCTCAACAGGAACTAAAGTTAGGTTATTTGCTGATGATTGTATAATCTATAGAACAATCAAGTCAGAACAAGATAGCAAAATTTTACAAAAAGACTTAGATGAATTAATAAAATGGGAAACTAACTGGAGTATGTCCTTCCACCCAGAAAAATGTCAACTGCTAAGAGTAACAAAGAAAAAGAAACAAATAAATTCAAAATACTTCATTCATGGAAAAGAACTAACCCAAACTAAAGATGCAAAATACTTAGGAGTCATAATAAATGAGAAACTATCTTGGAACCCCCATGTCAATTAAGTTATTAAAAAATCAAACAAAACCTTAGGCTTTATAAAAAGAAACTTTTACAAATGTAACAAAGATATAAAACTAAAATGCTACCTCACCCTGGTGAGACCTATAGTAGAATATGCATCTTCTGTATGGGACCCATCCACCAAAGAAAATATTGATAAGTTAGAACAAATCCAAAAAAGAGCTGCCAGATTCATTACTGGAGAATATTCAAAACTGACAAGAGTAACACCATTAGTTAAATCATTAAACCTTTAAACACTGGAGGATAGAAGAACCAAGAGTAAATTAGTAATTATACATAAGGCAATTAATTCTAATTTAGAAATACAACACAAAGATAACTTAATACAACCCTCAAATAGACATAAAGATAAAAACACCTTTCTTATTCCATATGCAAGAAAAAACACATACAAGTTTTCTTTCTTTCCGTCTGGTATTCGGGCGTGGAATGGGTTGCCTGAAGAAACCAGGAAAGCCAACACTTTATCATCATTTAAAACTCTAGTAAGAATACAGGACTAAACACAAACCATAGAAATACGTAAGATGCAATAATCTTCTGTACAGAAGGAGCGTCTGTAACATATAAGATAAGATATCTTTTCCTCAGTTTTTTTCTTGGCTTTTGCTCTATGTTTCTATGATAAATTGATTTGATTCCTATGTTGTTTAGATAACTTTTTCCGCTGCATATTTCATATTAAAAAGTTTTTTATAACTAATTAATTAGTCTCCACAATATAATAACAGATATTTATGTATAATTATTTGTCATCTCTATTAATTAATTCACAGGAGGGATTGTATTCTCTGCTTGCTGAATTGGCTTATGATTTTCATCAAATTAAAGAAGAAGATCTAAAGAAGATGAAACTAAACTACAAGTATGATAATCATTTTACTGTTTTTAATTTGGCATATTTAGAGTTAGCAGAAGAAATGGTTAGATTTTATAATTATTTAAAATTCTTTAACACATAACATTTTCTTAGCTAACCAGGGACATAATTATTATATTTTATCTTATGCATTACAGATGCCATTTCTACACAGAATATTATTGCGCCCTATGCTTATTTTATGGTTTATATCCAGTCCAGAATTTTTATAAGAGTTTTTAATGTTGATAGTGTGTTGGTTTTCCTTATGTGCTCAGGCTACCAATTCCATGCCTGAATGCCAGAAGGGAAAGGAAAAGTGTTTTTATCTATAAATGAATGTGTATCTGAAATTGTTTAATTGTATTACCACATTAGAATTAATGCCTTATATATTATTACAGCTTTGCTTATTCTATTCTTTATTAGCTTTAGTGTTTCTAGTTTCTAGTTTTACTAATTTAATTTATTAAGTCAAATGATTTTCTTTATTCTCATAATTCTTTTTGTTAATGTATTTTTGCAGAAGAATGCTTTTTGCAGATAGTTTTTTTGGGGGGGTTTGGGGGGGGGGCATCTTATTCAGGCTCTCTCATACCCTATTAAATAATAATTTTTTCTACCTAACCTGATTGCAATGCCACCCCACTTTATCATCAAATTTCTATAGTTGTCTTAATTAATTTAGACAATATTTTAGTCCAGTTTCACTGATATTTGAAGCGTATCATGTCTGTAAAATGGGGATCTTATAGAATGCTTAGTAAATAACTTGGTCACAAATTAAAAACAAAAACAAATAAATATATATATTTTTAAAAAATACACTGTATTTCTTTATCAGTTCATTGTTTTTATTTGGAAGAATGCATCAGAGCAATCATTAATACAATATTCCAGCATAATGACAATTAAAAAAAAAAAAGTACTGCATATTAAGTTTATCATTTTTAGTTTTAAATAAGTATTAAAAATAACTATCAAATTTATGCTATCAAAATTAAAAAATATTACCTAGTTATATGTTATGAAAAAATGACAGATTTTTATTGCAAATATCCACAGATTTGGCTACAGTTTCACCACAGTCATCACACACAGTCCAAAATATTTAATGTGGCTCACAAGAAAGTAAGTTGTATTCATAGGAGCTATAATGATTAAAGCATTGACCGAGAGAGCCCTGTAAGTATAGAAAAAGATATTTTCATTCTAGATAGATTATACCTCTAAACAAACTGTTAATTTTGTATCAAATTTCTAAATATCATTAATCTCTCATCTCAGTTGACCATAAAAATGTGGTGAAGCTCATTATTAGTTAATTTTATTGTAGGTTTCAGGAGGCTGGTGGAACAATAATAAACAAAAGAGTTCAAGACTTGCAAGAAGTGAGTGATAGATTTTTGTCTTCAATGTATAACTAGCATCAGTTTAAAGTAATTTTCTCAAAGTTAAAATTTAAAAAATTACTATTATCTTTAATTACTCAAATATTTTTTAATAATTATATTATTCCATGTAAATGTAATCCTTTTTTTGCTGCTTGTTTTCGTGGCTCACTGGAAGAATTCACACAGTTTTGTTGTAGTGCTTTGGGCAAGAAAAAAAAACTAAGATAATAATAAATTCCAATAAAGCAAAACTGCCAGTTAAAACTGAATTAATTAGCCCCTTTTGGTGCAACACATAAATGCGAAATGGAAGTTTTAATTTTTCAAAAGAATACAAATATCTATTTAGTAACTGTTAACGAAAAAATTATTATCATTTTTTAAACATTAAATCTTTCTCCATCTTTATCTTGAGGCCCCATGATCAATTTTTTTAAATTGGTCATTCTGGCTCCTAAGTAATTTGATGTGGTTCACAATGTTTCTGTTGAAGTTGTGTCAATAAAGATAATTCACTGGTTGAAAGGGCTCACACAGCGAGCGTTTCAGATACTGAAGGTAGGAATGGAAAAAGCAACAGGCAACAGACTCAAGTTTGTCAAATGTTGAAGCCTCAACTGTCACTTTTGGTCAAAAATTGACTTTCACATAAATAATAAATCTGAAAGTATACTTTTTTAATCATTTAAGCTAATTTTGTAATTGCAGTTAGGGAGAGAGTTTGATTTTGTTGTAAACTGTTGTGGACTTGGAGCACAGGAGCTGGTCAGTGACAAAAATATTTATCCTGTTAGAGGACATCTTGTCATGGTGAGAGAAAACTTTTTAAGTAGTCTCATCTTCATTTCAAATTTGTACTGTCAGTATTAAAAACATTCTCAATGTTTTCAAATTTAAAGGCATGATTAGTGATTTAAACATTGAAGAGTTGTATTGCGGTGGTATCAATTAATTGTAGTTAAACTTATGCATTACAGATTTACTTTTATACGGAATATTATACCCTACGCTTATCCATGGATTATGTCTAGTCATGAATTTTTATAAGAGTTTTGAAAGATAATGAAATGTTGGTCTTCCTGGCTTTTCCAGACGAGTAAAGGAGGATTTGCTCTTGCGAATGAAAAAAGAAACATGTTTTTTTTAAAATCTCTACCTGATTTTTGTATTAGATTAAGAGTCCCCAAACTTTTTCCATGGGGAGTTGGCCAACGGACAAAATAAATAGTGGGGTCATATTAAGAATCATTTTGCACAATGATTGCAAGCCCAAACAAAAGCTCTTGAAAAATAAGATGTAAATTGAGATTACCATTACGAGTCAGTCTAGTATTACGTGGCATGCTACAAACCTATCTATGTACAGTACTTTATAAAAGTAATGCAACGTTAGCAAAAGACTGTTAGTCAGACCAAGTTTGCACATAGCTAAGTCATACAAACTGGCAACAAAAAATGTAAGTATGCATTGTGCAGATGGATTTTGGATTTCAAGATTAAAATGTTTGGTTTTGAATTTTTTCATCAAATCAAAGAATGCTTTCAAATTTTCATCAGCCATTCTCTTGTTGAAAAAGTTAGCTCACTTACACTGATCCCATACCAGGTGCCCATTTCACCAATTTCAAAAACTCCAAGTGAGGCAAACAGTTTAACTCAACCAACAAGTTTTTTCTCTGTGCCTCTCTTTTAACATATAGTTTGTTTGAAAATCAAGGAGCTCCAACCATAGTTAAACTGGGACATCTTTGTGCTTACAAAATTAAGGATTTCTGTATAGAAATAAAGATTACAGTTAATTCTGTTATTATCTGAAACTGAAAGTAAAAACAATTTTCTCCTACCAGTTGCTCTTCAAACAATGACATCTGCTGTCAAAATCCTTTGATAATTATGTTGAGATCACAGGCTAACTTATAATTTCTTTGACATTGAAGCTATGTCCATTCATGTGGTATTTGTTTTTTTCTGAACATGATAATTGTGACAGTCAGCTCTATCATTTACTGTTAGAAAAATATATGTTTGTTTTGGGGCTTGTAATAAAACAACTGCTTTACCATAGCTGAGTCACCTGTCTGTTGTGTTTATTTGTTGTGTCAATTAGGACTTTCTGATAATGAATGAATAGATGATGATAATGGTTTTCATCTATAGCGCAAATTCTAAATGAAATCGGTATCCATTTTGAGCATGAGTTGAAAAAACAACTGGAAAATACATTTCTTAAAAGTGAAACAATTATAGTTATAAGTAAAAGGAGAAAAAAAAATGTGGCTGGAGTAAGGAAGAGTCTAAAAAATTTGCTAATTCTGTGTCTTACATTAACTTTAACAAGTACTCTGTAAGAAATACATAAATATTTCTTGTGTACTGAAACCAACCATTTCTTCTGTGAACATCATGCACTTAATCATGTCCTTAATCACGGTCAGTTCCAGTCTTTAATGGCAAATATGGTCTGAATTCTATGATTTGCTATATCACACAACAACCAGTTCATAAAACTTTATTATAATTTATATTTTATTGAAGTAATACTAGTACCAGGTTAGTAAATAATGAAATTCTTTTGAGTTTTTAGGAAAATTGACTAATTATTTATTTTTCTGATAATAAGAGAATTATTTACAATTTTCAAAAAACTTTGATAATTGAATTCATCACTGCTAATCCATTCTTCCTTCCATTTAATCAGGTTCAGGCACCATGGATTAAGAACTTTTTCCTTTCTGATGATGATATATACCTTGTGCCCCAGTAGGTTGTTTTAGTATGTTTTAAGGATATTTTTCTAAATGTTCTGTCAGCAACACCTATTTATCTAATTAAATACATTTTGTTGTACCTTCAACATATTTATATTAAGATAGCAGTGTAACAGAAATTTGAGACGTTTATAATGTTGTAATAAATATTTACAAGCTGATTGTTTTTATTATTTAAATAAACATAATAATAACAATTAACATATTCAATAAAAATGTTCTTTAAGATAACATTCCAGTAATTTTTATTTCAAACAGTGATGATAAGTTAATTATTGGAGGAACAAGAGAAAAAGGAAAATACAATCAAACACCAGATCTGGCAACTCGGAAACGTATCCTCTCAAGAGCTGAGTCTTTATTCCCTCAGTTAAAGGTAAATTATTAAAAGTGAGCTGGTCACAAGATACTAAATTATAAAGGGATGAAATAAAATTATCTGATGAGACAGTTTTCATTATAAATGCATATAAAGATCTTGAAAAATATTTCGGCCCAAGAAAATATTTTCTTACTTCTGCTCTTGAAAGCAAAAGTCCTTTATTGATTGGACACAACTGTCATAACAGTGAAAATGTCGACAAAAATTAGAAGGAAAAATAAATGAACACATTTACCTTGTTGCATTATTGAAAATTGTTTAGCATTATTTTTTACCTTTTGTTTTTTAAGTTGTATAAATTCAATTCTATTACTTCTAAAAGTTACTTGTACCATGCCATGGTAAAGTCTATTTATAACCATTCATAAAACTGTACTTAAAGGGATTTTAAGAACAAAGTAATTTAAAAAAACTTCTTACAATGAAATTTTAACACGTTTTGAGGTTGTTTTCCAGGGTGCAAAGTTGTTGGGTGAGTGGGTAGGACTACGTCCTGCACGTCCAAGGATACGATTTGAAACAGAATTTATTGATTGTGAAAGCTACGGGAAGTTACCAGTGAGTAAATTAAAATACACATTTTTAAAAAGTTTACATAAATGAATACATGGAATTAATAATCTAAAAGTATAAAAGGTTGTTGCATGATCGGCTGACACATCAACTACAAACTCAAAATCATAATCCCTAGGAAAATGAAATTGGTTTGGTAGATACAATGATGTTATTTTAGCAGAAAAACATTCTACAAGAGAGGATTTTCATTGGAGGTGAACAGTTTTTTGTTGTTGATGAAATAACCAATGAAGATTTTTTAAACATAAAGACAGGGAAGCAGCTTTTTGTTGTTCTTCTTTAAATGTAAAAGTAGTACCTGGAATGTAAAAAAATTTAGTAGCATTGAAAAGTGGAAGCAATTTTTATGATTCTTATTTCACTAAAATAGGTTAAATGGAGTCCATTTTCCTAAAAGACATTTTAATAAAGGAAAAGGAATAACTCATTTCGTTTTTAAAAAATTTGCTTTAAATGAGAATTTGAAACTTTTTATTTTTTAAATAAAGAAACTTATTTTACCAGTATCATTGACTTAAGGAAGTTGATTGTGAAAAATATGGGTCATATGTAGCTAATTGGTGCCCAAATAAAAGATGTTTCTATTTTAGTTGATGGCACATATCTTTTCCTGACGCAAACTTACGTTATGTTTGAAACTCATATTTTAGTAAGACAGTACATGAAAATTTGGTATATCAAATCAAGTCATAGAAAATCTTGATGATTATCTAAGCTGTTCAAAAGAGTTGTGTGAGTTATTATGTGAGTTTGGAATGCCCCTTTACTCATATTCATGGTAGTTTATTTAGAATTAATTTCTGTTAAAAGCTATCACACCAAGTGAAAATGTGGAAAGCCAAGGTTATTTACAAGAAACACATAAATGTTGAAACATGTTCTTTTTTATATAAACAGAAAGGATAAGTTTCTAGAATATTAATGTTTTTCATTAAATAAAAATTATTTTAATGCAAATATTATTACTTTTAGGTGCTCCACAACTACGGCCATGGAGGTCATGGAATATCACTGTCGTGGGGCTCAGGGGTTGATGTTGCTAAAGTGGTTAAAAATATGTCCGCTGCTGCTAAGACACATCTGTAGCCTAATTCTATACTGACACTGATCTCCACTAAAAACAAATTAATACATTTAATACAGCATGCTTTAGCTACTGGTTTACTTGGTGAATTTAGAGAAGGAAATGGAGAAGGAAAGTTCTGTTTATAATAGAGCTTTAATTTTTTTTTAAAAACAAAACAAAACAAACTGTGCAGTAATATAAGTGTGTTTGGAAAAAAAAATAGTTTTTAAAAATAAATTTTTACATTTTTATGTCACATTATATTAAAAGCCCGTTGATTTTAAAAACCTAATTTGTTATTTCCTGTTTTAAAATTAGAAGGTGATTAAGGTGTGGTATGATAGTAAATCATGAGATTTTTGTTGTTTTTTTTCAGCAAGAAATCCATTTTAAAAGTAAAAGGGACTGTATATTAAAGGTTGTTTTTTTTTGTTGCCAAATACATTATTTCTGTTCACAATTTTATATTACAAGAAGATAACTATTGAAGTTGATGTGGTTTTGTTTGTCTTCTTGTGCATTGAAGAGTAGGAAAAGGATGGGTAGGGGAGCTATATCTTTTTAAATTTATAAAATGAAAACTTAAATAAGCTAACTATACATTCAATTTAAAACTGCAACAAAAGGTGTTCATCTACATTACTACATCTTTCCTTTGTGCAGTGCATTCATTATAAGACATTTTTAAATAATAAATATAATTAATTTTGAGTACACTTAAAACTCATCTTTCATAGAAAGTATTTTTTACAAAGTTTTAAAAGAATTCCTTTTTAAAAACTTTTTATGTTATAAGGTCAAATGAAATTGTTCATTCTACTCACTACACCCAGAGTTGTTAACAATACTAAAAAAAATTATTGGCAATACCAATACCAATACTGCCTGTAAAATCTATTGGCAATACCAATACAATTTTTTAAAAAGTATTGCAATACCAATATTTATTTATTATTGCCTTACCAATACCAATATTTAGGTCATTCAACGAATAAAACGCAAATACGTATTTCATCTCTCTATATCACTTACATCGATAAACGATAACAACATTTTTGGCTAATTTAGACAATGTATTTTTAACCAAATTTTGTTAAATAGTTAACACTTGCTTCATCAGTTTTCCTCAAAGCATTCAAAAGTCTTTGACAACATATTAAATAAGTCGGCATACCTTAACGTCCTTAAGCAACAAGATTTTTAATATGTATACTGTACACATTCACATATTGTGAATGAATGAATGGATGGATGGATGAATGAATGGATGAATGAAGCAAATGACTGTCATAGAAAAGCAAATGATACATAAACGGTTAAACATCATACTATTGTAAAAACAGTCAGACCGAGTCAGTGTATTGCATCACATCTGGAAAACTAACGATGAACGATGAATTTTAGTAGAGTTCACAGGGTAACGCCACCTATTTGGCCATTACCACTTAGCCAGGTGAAGAAAAGTAACCATTTCAAAATGCGCACTGTTCAGTCGTGAACAAAGAGGGGAAAATACTCGTCCTCCTAATGAAAACAATCTTTCAACAGCAGCGCTTGAAGGAAGTCCTTTATTCACAACCAATGTTGTAGAGAATTTATTGAATATTGCTTTTAGTATTGGTTAAAAATCAATACCAATATCAAAAATAATTATTGGCAATAATAATACCAATATCAAATTTCAAGAAGTATTGCAATATCGTCCCAATACTTAAAAAAGTATTGGCAATACTACCAATACCAATACAATATTGCAATACACAACCCTGACTACACCCTTATGTTGGCCATATGACATAACACTAATGGTGAAAGATAAGTGCATAGCATAGGCATAGGGTAATGAAAAGACCATCATCAGCTAATTTGTTATTTCTATTTCTATAAAAACTGAAATGAGAATGTAGTTGTAGTTGTGCTTGGTCTTAATGCAGTGTTAAGCAAAACATAAATATTTGTTAAATTTTTAAAAAAGAAAAGCAACATTTTAGAATTAAAAAATAAACAGACAGTTTAAAATATATTTAGAGTCTTAGACTAAAGCTTAACTGTCTAAACTAAAGATTATGGACACTAAGGGCAAGGTTAGTTTTACAAAGACTAAGTAAGAATATGTACCAATTCTTCAAGATTCTTAGATGATAACAAATAATTATAATAAAATTTAAAATAATATTATTCACTCCGATTCACGTTATTTTATTTCACACACTTTATTTCAAATAGGTTTAATGATTGCGTTCGTTTTTCGCTAATTGCATATTATTTTACTCAAATTCTGTCAGACTTTAAATATTACAAAGATTTTTAGCCAGTTCTTACAATCTTCTGCTTCTATTTAATTTCCTTTCACTAGTGTGATTAAATGGGAAATAACTATTCAAAGAGACTTTGGATTAGATTCTAGAGACTTTTTCCCCTACTTATCTCCATTTAAGCCCAGGGGAATGGAAATACGAATGTGTAGTTTGTCATTTTGTATGCCCTGTAAAGTACGACGAGAATGTTTCTTACACTTACTTCCTCGAAATTCGTAATGTAATTAGAAACAAACAAAGATCCCATTTTATTTGGCGTCAAAGCCAAATAAATGAAAGCCTTTCTGTCAATTACATTAATTCATTTATTTTAATTTTAAGTCGGCACTTAAAAACACAATTATTTGAATTATTTATTAGTCTATATAATATTCCTTATTTTACATAATTTTTACAATAGAGTCTTAGAAATAGTCAATAAATAAGATATACCATGACTATGACTATATTATAAATTAGACTGACTATAGTAAATATTACTGTACTATATATATAATTATAGATTTTCACATCCATGTCAATAATGTCATTGACATTGAATACCTCTGAATTTAATTGACTTCTTAAATTTATGATCGACATTCAATAATAATATAATTTTGAAAGTAGTAGATCTAACTTAACAATAACTATATCTTATAACAATGACAAGTCAAGGTTAGCAAGTAACTCAAACTTTAACTTTAAGTTAAACTTATCAACGAATTAGTTCATTAGTATTTATTAAATTAAGTATTAATATTTGTATAGTATAAGTATAAGTATAACACAATTATTGAATTATTGAAACCGGTTAATATTATATTTATATATTTATGAATAATTTATATCAATATCGCTGGTCAACTCAAACTTGACTTAAATCAGTAAATTGTAAATACCCAGACCCAAGTATTCAGTCTCAGTAAACAAAATCAAAACAAGTAAGGACATTCAAATATTAATAATGATTAATACTAGTAATACGGTAGGCTACTTTAATTATGCCATTTTTTATGCTAGTTACAATTTACGACACTGAATATGTATAATGATGTCATAGTCATGACACAATCACAAAGTCATGAAATTGAAATCCTTTTTATTCTGATACTGTCTGATAGTAGTGATAGTGTTAGCATGGAGTTGGAGTCATGGAGACAATGGAGTGCAAAAATACAATTCGATTGATAATTTACAATTTAGAGACTATTTTAATTCACATTTTCAGATATTTAGTACTAATACTATGTCACTACTATGTGTCTGGATAAATAGATCGATAATAATATGATATTAATATGAATATGACATGTTTTATTAAGTATTATTAATTTGTATTATGTTAAAATATTTAATTATTAATAGAATACTAAAATAAAAATATTTTTATATAGCTTATTGAACTTATTGACAATTGAAAATTTAAAAGTTTCATAGAAAGCATGCAATCTTGTGAGTATTGGAAACTGACAATGACTCCAGACAATGTAATATAATAGTAATAAAAAGAAAGAAATTGGGTTTGACCAGTGACATGTAAATGACAAGTTTCACAAGTTCAGTATATTCCAGAATAATATTTTTTAAGTTGAAAATAATAAATAAAATCAATTGTCAATAGTCTATATCATATAGTATATGTCATATTGAAAAACGGAGCATAATTTGGGTTTTTAATATTACATTTACATCATGGTGAATGAAAAAATTAAATACAAAATCATGCGATGTAAAACAAGTCTATTCCTTTTTCAGGTATGCCTTTGATGAAAAACTGTATTACTAAAAGTAAGGAATAGTTCTTTAGTTCTCAAGTGTTGGTTGAGGGTAACTTATCATTTTCTTGCCACTGACACTGTAATCTCAAAAATAGGTTGGCCTACTTACGCCCTTATCATCTTTTATATTCCTTTTAATTTTAATACAACTGCAACCAAGAGAACTTAAGATAGAAAATTTAAATAAAATAGAGGTTCAATAAGTGTCACTCCAAAACTGGTTAACTTGGATGTTTTTTGTGTGTTAGTAATATCTTTTTATGATTATAAGTTTCAGTAACATGTTTAATCAACTTTAACTGAGGAATACTTCACATTTTAACTTTGCAGTAGGAAATAGAATTTTGAGTGAACTAATGTCCAGAATAGCTGTGGTTGGTGCAGGAGCCATAGGACTCTCTTGTGCTGTCAACATCCAGAAGTTGCTGTCGAATGCCAAAGTTACCATAATTGCAGACAAATTTGGCAATGATACCACTAGTAATGGGGCAGGAGGATATTTCCGTCCCAACATTGAAGATTTCCATGTTGAGGATCGACAAATGGTGTCGTAAGTGTTTAAAACTTTTAGTAGCTTTATCAATGTAAGAATGTGTCCATAATAATAATATAATATTATATTAATCCTTCTACCTGAAGTCTTTGAAGGCTTAAAGTTGTAAAAGAAACACACCTCTGGAAAAAGTGAAAAACAAAGACAAAACAAGAATCTTTTGTAGAGAATAAGGGTTAACATTATCTCAACCTATGTAACATGCATAGACTTCAAATAATTTATTTATTGTGTCCTTCCATTTTAAAAAGGCAGTGGCTAAGAAACTCCTGGGAATTTTACAATGGCTTGGCCCAGTCAGAAAAGGCTGATGAAAGTGGACAGACATTAGTATCTGGTACTGTTGTGTATAACACACCAAAGGTAATTTTTTCACATGACATGATTATGTTTCGATTATAGATTAATAAATCTATATATATAATTCACCAAAAATTAAGACAAGCACAAGATGCGGGCAAGTAAGCATGACCAATGACCCTCGCTAGGGTTAGCCAATCACAATTTATAGTTAGCAAGGAGGGTGGTTCAGGGTGGGGGGGCAGATAACAATAACTGCAGTGCGTATGTCTCGAGACCAACAATGCGTCTGCACCCCCACCCCCACGTTCACTCGTGTCATTTTCATTTATCTGTGCTACTGTTTGTGTCCGTTCTTTGCACTATCGATGAGCAAGTCTGCGGAGTATGCTACGCTGAGGGTCGTATCTAGTTGCAATAATTTCTTTTGTGAGAGTGTGGGTCTGTTTCATCAAAAATAAACTTGTGACAAACAAAAAATATTTTAACACACGTAACATAAAGCATGAAATAAATATCTAAGCTCATTGTTTATTTCAGTTGTGTTAAAAATTATGTATTTTATATTTTTAAAATTTAAATGGGAACAAATATTTTAAATTCTATTTTATTCTGAAGATTTAGGGACTACTTAAGCTTTTTAAAAAAATCATCAGATTAAAAAAAATAACCTACAGTAACTCTCTTTTAATTTGAACACATTGAGTTGAAAAAGTCACTATGTACTAAAACAAGTGTCATGGTGGTCGAGCGGCATGCACATATGGCTGACATTCCCTGAGTCACAAGTTCAAATCTTTGTGTAGGCAGACATTATTTCCTGGAAGCAAGTTTGTCCTTGAGTCCACCTAGCTCCGAATGGATACCTGACACTAGTTAGGGAAACAAAGGTGGTTGGGAATAGCGTGGTTTCTCATAGATATGACCTGTGAACACTGCATCACTTGCCAACAAACCAGAATGGAGTTTGGATGCAATCTTCATATGTTAAGAAAAAGCATCTGTATAGATAAGACAAGTGTCAATATCAACTCCATGAATGCTATACAGTAAAACAAACTTAACAGTTGATATATATTTTAGTGATTGATATTCAATGATTTAGTTTTTGAAAATACTGTATACACTCGATCTATAGTCCGTTTGTTCAAAAGCTGATCCCCATCTTTTGGATAGAATAGTAATCCGCTTCAAAGCCG
>MUZC01002092.1:929034-957066 GCA_002072015.1 Radix auricularia | reverse complement strand
AAAAAAAAAATAAAATAAAATAAAAAAATAATAGGACATCATAAACAAGAGGGTAAACATTTTTTTAAAACTACAAGCTAAATCGGTCCTTATGATAGTTTACTTTGTTTTAGGTTGAAGAACAAAGAGATTTTAATAACAGAGAAGTTGTATGTCATTTTTTATGGCATTTGCTAGAAGGCTCTTATTGTATTAAAAATTAAAGCTGAAACAAAATGTTGTTTTTATATTACCTTTTAATAAGCTCAGTAAATAACAACAGAAATGTTTCATCAATCACCTATGACCCGCTCGTAAGCCGACCCCCAAACTTTTTCCCTAGATTTTGTCCAAAAAAGGTCGGCTTTAGAACGAGTGTATACGGTAATTTTTCCCTCACAAATAAATACGAAACAAAGACTATACTATAAATCCAAGTACAGCTTTGCTGCTTCATTGTTTTTCTCTATTTAGTTTGTCTCTTACCTTTCTCTTTCTCATCTTTTTTCTTTCAGGCCATCATTTTATAGTGGCTTTCAGGTTTACAATATTTGTCATAATAATCATAGTAAATTTTGATAATTTGCACCAGTTTTAATTTATCCCTCTCATTTTAACTGATGGCAATGCAGATTGTTAAGATGTATAAATTAATTCTCAGGATGGAGCATATTCTCTGCTTGCTGAATTGGCTTATGATTTTCATCAAATTAAAGAAGTTGATCTGAAGAAGATGAAACTTAATTACAAGTATGACATTTTTTTTTAAACATACAGATTAATGTTTGCCATTCATAAAGCTTTAGTCTGTCTCTTTTTAGTGACTTATTCTTATTCTATATTGTACATTAGTCTGATCCAGCATTGGCATCCTTTCTTTAAGTGATGTATTTAATTATTTTATTACTGTTGATTTACTCCAAGACTTTAATGAAAAAAATCATACTGACTTAAGCTACCATTCCACTGTAGTCCCTACATTGATCCTTGTTTGGAATTTTTCTAGAGCCAGCTTTTTGATTAGTTAAATGTTATTGAGAGTTTTTTTTAATTTTTGAAAAATTAAACAAATAAAGGCTAAGGTTGAGTTTTTTAAATAAATGTCTAAATGTTTATTCTGTGTGTACTAACTGACCTGTGATGGTTTTGTCTACAGATATGGCTACAGTTTTACTACAGTCATCACACAAAGTCCAAAATATTTCATGTGGCTCACAAGAAAGTAAGTCATACCAGCCTGTTTTTTGTGTGTGTGTGGGGGGGGGGGGTTTGTGTGTCCCTTAACTTCGTGGTTGTAGGGGGTTCTAATGTTTCCACTAGAACTTTCTCCAGGCTTGGTAGACTTGGCAGTGCCCATATCCTCTCTAAGTCAGCATAGGACTTTTTAGCAATAGTCATTCATCAACATGTTTTTATTGTGGCACAATGTGGGCTAGATCCCACACACCTCAGCTTGTGAGGTGGGAGAATTGTTGACCTTGCTATCCACCCTATTAATGGCCCATAAATACACCTGACCTTTGCCCCTTTGGGTATGAACTATATTTACTGCCCCCATCTAGCCCTGTTAAAATTATTCAGCGCAATAGTATATGCATGGCCTTTATGTTTTAAAAATGTAAAAGAGTTGACTGACTGATACCTGATAAATAATTACAACTACAACCTTTTAAACAAATATTTGTTTCACTGTGTGTTGCCATTTTTTGCTGCAAGACAAATTCCACAACCCCCCTTGGCTGGAGAAAGCATAAGTAATTGTAGGTCTTGATGAGTTAATTCCTTTGCAGGTTCCAAGAGGCTGGCGGAATAATACTAAAAAGAAAAGTTCAGAGCTTGCGAGAAGTGAGTTGTAAAAATTAGCCTAAAATTGATTTTGTACTATAAAATTTTAAGTGATTAATTAGGATAAATTGTTGAATGTCTCAGACATGTATGTTTTAATAAACATTAAGACTTGTGGGCAAATAAAACACCCAAATGGTTTCTGAAAAAAATTTGGATAATGATGGCTTCAACTTTATGATTCAACTTTTTTAAATGTCAGAATTATTTTATTTTGAAAAAACCTTTTTAAAAACAAGAGACGAGCCTTTTTTCTTAAAAAAAAAAACTGCATATGTTTTCCCAAAATTTTAGTTATCAGAAGAGTTTGATTTTGTAGTAAACTGTTGTGGACTTGGAGCACAGAAGCTGGTCAGTGACAAAAATATTTATCCTGTTAGAGGACATCTTGTCATGGTGAGAATTAAAATTTTTCTATTTTCAACTATGTATCTCGTTTGACATTCATTGACAGTCCCATAAGCTATTAGATTCCATTTACTTTCTAAATATAGTCGGGTGGGACCATTTTTTCTTTTTAGGTCTGACAATGGTCAATAATTGTTGACAGTAAAGAATGTATAAAACACTGATGAGATGAGGAACGAATTTCTTTATATCAATTAAAAAAAGTCTATTTACATATAATGAAATGAAACAGTAATTTACTTAATTTAGTAAGTTATAGTTTAATGATAATAGACTTAAGAATAAAACAGATATAAATTAAATAATGTTAAGGCAATTATATTAAAAACATTTAACTCTATTTGAAAGGTGCAAGCCCCTTGGGTGAAGAACTTTTTCCTATCAGAGGATGATATTTATCTCATTCCACAGTAAGTTCTAAACTGCTGTTGGTAATAGATCTTTGAAATCTACATAAACTGTACAATAAATGAATTTAAAAAATTATGTTTGAAATAATCATAAGCAGATTTTAAAATATTTTTATAAACATTAATGAATGTGATTAAAAACTAATAGCTATACATGGATTTCTTTTCATTCAATTTCTTTCTAACAAATAGTAATGACAAGTTGATCATTGGAGGAACAAGAGAGAAAGGGAACTATGATCTGACACCGGATCCTGCAACTCGAGATCGTATCCTCCAAAGGGCAGAAACATTGTTTCCTCAGTTAAAGGTAAGCAATTTTCTGGTTAAGGGCTTCTAAATCACAAGGCAATGAAGTGTTAGTTTGATCTATATTTTATATTTCTTGCTCTCAGTTTAAAGGTTAATGAAGTGTGAAATATAATTACACAACCTATATACTTTATTTAATTAGTTGTTTTTTGTCTCTGCTAATGCAACTGCAATTGATTCTTGTAAATAAAGGTTACAGCGAAGGCTATGGGGCTAAACTTGTCTTAATAATGTTAAGAAAGGTTTGGCTTTCAATTAATAAAATGAAAGATAATTATTTCAATTGAATTCGGACATAGAATGTCTCTTTTGAAAACCCTTGGGCACTGAAATTTGGAGTTTGAAAAAAACAAAACTTTTCCAAATACCATCAACATAAATAAAATTCATATGTTAAGCTGGTTATTTCAGGGTGCAAAACTGTTGGGTGACTGGGTAGGACTGCGTCCTGCTCGTCAGAAGATACGATTTGAAACAGAAATTCTTGACTGTGGCCGTACGGGAAAGCTACCTGTGAGTAAATGATTTTTAAAAAAAAAACACTTCTTAAAATCTCTATATATAATCCTCCTCCATGGTTCAATCATGCCGGACACCAAGCTGTCTAACCCCACCAACCAATCAGCTGGCAAGAAAAGGTAGTGCAGAGGGTCATCGAGACCAACAATGCATTCAATTGAGGTCAATTACTTTGTTCTTTCAGAACAACAGAATAGCACATATTTTGTAGTGCTTATTACATTCGCCTAACTTGCAGAAGGTCGTAGGTTCAAGCCCCAGCTTTTTAAAAAAATTTTTAAAATGTTTGTGTTTGTGCCAATTCATTTCCCACTTTCTTTTCTAACATGACTTCGCAACACGGCTGTAAGCTTTGTTTCTCGACATTGGCATAAGAACTTCATGCTTCCCGTTGTGCGAAGTAGTCACACACTCTCCTCAACAATTACTTTCATAAAATGAATACTTTAGGTGCCCTCCCTCACTCACCAGATAAGCGCAACTGTGTGTACCCGCAGTAGTGTGTACCTCATTGCTCCTGTGTTCTCAGTCCCTTTGGTATCTCCTACAGCCGCCTGAGCCACATTGCCTTTCCATTGTTCTCTTCGATTCCGGCTGGTTTGGTTTGCTAACAGGGCAAACTTTCAAAAAGATATGTCTGTATCTTCCAAAACCTGTTTTCAATCACGGACAATTGTATGTTGCTCTCTCCAGAGTTTTTTCTTTTCAATCACCCACAGTCGTTTGCCCAAACCCACCCCTTTTGGACAACTGTGATTTTCAGGAAGTCTTCACCCGTTACTAAATCATTAGCGGCGTATGCTACGACGCGGGTTGGGTAGTTGAATATAATGCTAATAAGACGTCTGAAAACTTTACCATCGTTGTATTAAATAAAGCTTTATTCAAAATAAACTTGCAAAGCATGCAAACTGAGATATTGATTTCATTGAAAAAATTATGTTCCTCACAGTAGAGATTTAATTATTTTACTGCGTATTTAATGCATTTAAAACAAAGATTTAAAAGCTAAAATTATTCTTACAGGTGCTTCACAACTACGGCCACGGAGGTCATGGGATATCACTGTCGTGGGGCTCAGGGGTTGATGCTGCTAATGTGGTTAAAAATATGTCCACTGCTGCCAAGTCAAGATTATAGCTTTTTATAACTTTAAATATTTTTGTTTTTAAACAAGTATTTAATGTATTTCTGGTCACAGGCAGTTTATGTATAACTTACTAATGTGATATTGGCTCATAATCATATGTTTAAATCATGTGTAAAAAATTATTTCTATAATCTTCATCTTTTTTGCCATTCATGAACAGCATTTGAACAGTTCTCTCTCCTGATTTTCCTAAGTTTCTTAATATTTGTTTCATCAACTTTGTGCCTAGTGGTTCTCGGCCGGCCTCCTATAGTTTTTTCCCAGTGGGTTTCAGTCTAGGGCTTGTATAGTTTTGTTGGATGTAGGTTTTGGAAATGTATGGATAGCCAGTCACCATTGTACATTTAATTTAAAGTAAAAGAATTGTTTGTTGATTCACATTTAAAATTTTTTTTTGCTGTAGTCAACAAATGTACGATTTATTTTTTATTCTCCTTATATTATATTAACTACAATTTGTTACTGAGAGTGGGAACAAGGTGTAAAATAAAACAGATTTGATTTTTAATTTTTGCCATTGTGGATCACTGTGATTTAATTAAAGTTTAAAGTAGATCATCAAGGTCCTTTTCTATTTTCTACCAGAAGCTCTAATATATCAACAAACATCTTAGTTATTTCCTCTCGGGCCGAAGACGGCACATAGGGCAGAGGTCATGGATTTCCATTTTTGACGATCCGTTGCTAATTGTATCAAGTCCTGGTTATTTCTTAGACCCATGGTTGAGCTTTCTCTTATGATTGTTCTACGCAGGGTTTCTTTTGGTCTAACCTTATTTAATCATTTTATTTATTTTTGTGAATGTTTTAATAACTTTTTAAAAAAAATTTTGTTTTCAGCAACGAATTTTAATATACGCACTTTTGCCACTGGTAACAAAGAATTTTTTTTTAAAAATACCGGTAACTCTTGCCTAACAAAGAGCACAAAGGTAGGCAGTACAAAGAAAACAATGATAATGACAAATTTAGCTTGTAGTTAAAAAAAAAAACATTTAGTTTAAGCTGTCCTAGTATTTATTTTATAATTTATATATTATATATGTATATTTATTAATTTAAAAAAAAAAAACNGGGGGGTGGCTTGTGAGTGGGTTATATACTTTTCTCTTCCAAAATGAATGAAGGCACTACAGAACAAGTATAAACAGTAATCATAACATAGCATATATGCTTCCAATTAATGTTTCTACATCATATCTTTTTTCTCTTCTAAGCTTGTTAATGATGCAAGTAAAACTTAGTTTACAATATAATTAAACAATGCAATAATTTATTTGAATTATGTAAATATTAACTTTAAATTCAGTTTATTTAAAAAAGAACTCCAAAACAAGGTATCAAATTTTAATCATGTGTACTTTCCGGCCTCATTTTATTACCGACTCACGCCAAGGCAGCAACCAGGAAAAGAACTGCCAGCATATTTTTTTTAAAACTTGCAAAATTAACTATCAAATTTATTGCATATCTCTATAAAACATTCACAACTTGGCATTGACACAAAACTAACAGAACAATTGAACAATAGTTAGACTTGCCTTATGTGCTGGTTTATTTGTGGATTTGGAGAAGGGAATGACAGTAATGGTGCTTTTGGTAATGGGGTTTCAATAACAAGAAAAAAACAACAACAAATGATGTGTACGGTAGTAGAGTTTCAGTTGAAAAAACATCCATTCAATATCTAGATATATATTCTCAAAATATATATACATAAATACACAGAAATCTAGAATAATTCAGAAATACATTTTTGTCTTGTCAAATGATAGTAAGATACCATTAACTTCCTTGGCGTCACTTGCACTTCAATCTCAAGCTTCTTTGTCTTAGATTTGACAAATGTTGAGACAATGCTGGAATGTAAGTTCATGGTTTATTGTTCCTGCTTGTTCCCAAAATATAACAAATCGTAAACAGACATTAACAACACAGGTGACTGTCAGCCTTTTAAACCTTCAATTAAAGTGAGCTCAAACTGAATAGACTTTGTCAGTCATGTTTGAAAAAATTTCATGAAAAGGTCATGTTTTATGAATTGGTTTACAAGGCACAATATGATTAACTAATTAGGTATGTAGTTTAACAAGGATTAAACTAATTAGTGTCATCCTTTTTCATAGGTGGAGAAATATTGAAATACACTAAATCGGAGTCAGTCAAACTGGGTGTATCAAAAAATTAAATGCATGAACCATATTTATAGGTTCTGCGAATAAAATAAGAGAATTTTTATCGACCAAGTGCTTTTTTTTTTTTTGTAAGCACCAAACATTAGTCGGTCACGGGTGATACAAGTATTACCTTAATTCGCAGATGTTTTAATAATTTAGTCAACTGTGTATTTCAATGGTTTATAACAAGTGATGACAACATGAGGAGTAAACAAGTTCATTGTTTGTTCCTACAATAAAAAACCAGCCACTCAAACATGTGTTCAGATGCAAACCTGTTGTGCAGCTATATAAAATCAAATACTGCGTTAATTTGAACTGTGTTACTCAACAATCAATGGAAATATAAAAATGTTTTGGATTGGAGGAACAGCAAATGGATGTGTAGCTAGATATCAACAACAAAATTTCTCTTTTCTAAGGTAGAGACTTGGAGAGTCACTTATACATTAACCTGAAAGTGCATTTTTGAAAATAAAGCCATTTTATAGTTTTTCTACATCTATGATGTCCACCTGCCAAATATAATTATTTACAAAAATAAATTTGTGTAAATATTATACATAATGGGTTTCTCTAACTCTTACAGAGCTCATCAGGCATCTATAATTTGAGAGAGTGTTTTTGATATAGATCTCATCATCTCATTACCCTGGATTTGATATTGAAATGTTTGAAAACATTTTTTTTTCTAATCATGAGTGTATAATCTTATTAAATAATTTAAATGCCCATTTTCTTGATTTAAAAAAACTACACTTAACAACTACTAGCAGAAGATAAAGAAGTAAATAGATATGTAAAACAAATATTTTCCTTGGCAAGGATAAATAATATTTTTCTAGTATCATAATCATAATTCATTTTCTAGGAAATTTGTGCTATAAAGATTTGAAAGCAAAATTTTGAATACCTTCCCTTACATAATAATTTATGAATTTCTCTCAATGAAATGTTGACATGTTTTAACATTTTTATTTCTATCAGATGAAATACAACATATAACTATGTAATAGCCAAAAAATCTTTCAGTAGGTTAATAAAAAAATGTATTAATATCTCAATGAATTAAGAGTTATAAGTAACTGATGCACTATGTTAGTTCATGTGTTAAAGCCGTACATCTTGCTAAATGTGGTTTAACAAAGCAGATCATCATTTCATTGTTACAACGTGTTCAATGTGGTCTAAACATATTTCATGTTTCTCCTGGCAAAGGACCTCTATGTATAGTTGATTAGAAGATGGATAATATGCAAACAGGGTATGAATGAGCCGGACAAGACATCACATAAAGCAGTTGCTGTGTTCTGACGTCAAGTCAGGCTCACTCATACTCATACCCTGTTTGCATGTTATCCATCTACTAATCTATAAGCCTATAATCAATTCTCACCTTAAACTTGTTATTTTAAATCAAATCAAGTATTTGCAAGTATGTTGAACTATTAACATACATTCAGCCATTCTGAACATTCACCCTCAGATCATCATAACATGAAATCTTGTTGAAGGGGATGGGGGGGGGGGCTGAGAGAGAGAGAGAGAGCAAGACATGATTTTACACAAAATCTTAACATTTTTTATATAATCTAATTTAACAAACACGGTTCTTACATATCAATTGTTATTTACAACTAGTTATTTATACATCAAACAATGAAATCATTTAATATTAAAATAATTCCTTCAACATCTTTTTTTCATTTTTTTAAATGAAAAAAAAAATACTAGGATTTGTAAATGATGGTGACGATTGATACCAAATGTAACTAACCACATCTATCATCTCACTTCTTAATGCCTAGATTAGACATTCCATCCATAATTTATATACCAATTATGGTTCAACAAAGACCACACCTTTGATCAATGTTAAAATGTTAACTTGCAGTGGAGAACTATTCATAAGTATTCAATTACAGACAAATTTGCATGTTAAGTTGCTCATCAAGTACCTCCAATAAGATTAAGATCTTGTAGGCATAACGCAGTGTGATTATGATGCCTACTTTGAATATTTCATACAAATAAAGTGGTGATATTTTTTTCACCAAAAGTGCTGGTAAGATCCAGCCAACAATAATGAAAAAGAAGAGGATGGGAGTACTGAAATAATAAAAACGTAGAATTTAATTATTACTTTTTTCACAACTTTAAAGCAACTTAAGAGTAGGTATAATTGACATAATATACCATTTAACCGATCTACATTTCAGTTACTGTATACGCTTTCCAACTCTTGAAAAATATTTTGACAAAAAATTTTTTTCTGAAAATTAAAAAAAAATAAATTCAGAAATGCTAAATGTGTGACCATAGCTGTTAGCTGAGCCCAGATAAGTGCTAATGGAGAGAATTATTGCACTCAGTTGAGACTGCTCATATTTTAGCTGTCTCCGGTTTTGTCCACATTTCTAATTTTGAAAGTTGAACTAAAAAACTGTACAAAGTACACTTTTAATACCTGATATGCTAAAGGAAATTATTTTTGTGAACACTAAAATGAAGTATGAGTTTAAATTTCCGGGAATTAATTGCTCTGTATGGCACATATAAAATTTTATTTAATAATGTAATGGTATCAAATCACCTATTGCTGAAAATGTTTCCAATGGACTTCTTTGATAGTGGCAAACACAAGGATCATTTGGAAGGATGTCCCTGGTGTACTCAAAGAATTACATGATCAAGTGACTGGTTGGTGGTCATTTTTATGTCTGCAAACACACAATAGGCTGAGAGCAAGGAAAAATCCTAATAAGAAATTTCTCCAGCATAAGCTTGAGAATCCTTGTTGACTGGTTCAATGTACTATTGTTCTATGTCAGGAAGCAACATGTTAGATGTCTGTGAAGTGGATCATCAGGTCAATGAGAAGCCCAAGTTTCACATGGAGGCCAAGAGTTCAAGGATGTTTTCCATTTCTAAAACAAACGTCAGGGAAATAAAAAAATCTAACCACAATTCCTAAATGAAACGGGAAATAAATAAATTCAACATGGTTCTTCCTTTAAACACTACCAAAAATAGTGTAGATACATTTTTAAAAAAAACAAGTTTATGAGGATTATTAAAAAAAATAGCAGATTGCTATGTACATTTCTAGAAAAATGAAGGAGCATTTTTGTAGAGTCCCACATCACCTGATTGTTACAGAAGATAAACTGGTATTAATTCGTACATGTATTATAAGCAAAACCTCTAGGAGTTTTTTGCATTTTTTAAATCTTGGATTTTTATCCATCACCATTCAAATTGTTGGTTAATCACATACTTGAAAAAAATAAGTTAAATGAGTAGTCTGTCTAGTCCAAACTATATACACATTAAGTACATACACTTTGTCATGTATAAATTATCAATAATTAGATTTAGATTAACAAGTAATAATAACCACAAATTCGAATTGCAAACAATCAAAGTTATTGTGCTTTTTGTACAAAGTGGTCCTACTCCAAATTGAATAAAGACTAAAATCAATCACACATGAGAGTTCAATATTGCATAATGTCATGGGGCGGCCCTCCAACATATCCTTGAGAAAATGCCTGGAAGTTGCCCTGTTTTGTTTTTAATCAATTTTCTGGTACTTTTTTTTGGATGCAAAGCAATATCCACATTATTGACATGTCATTGACATCAAAACTTTGACATGACACTTGTCAAGAATGTCAGAACCTTGAGATGTCTAAAGTGGGATGTGTGTGTGTAAAATAATAGGTTCCTTGCAGCAGTTAATAAAGCTACAGGCATCAGTGAGATCAAAGGTAGAGCTTCTCATTGCATCCTTTGACAGAGGCTAAAATTTACTGCAGCTGTTATCGTTCTAATATGTACTAAGGTCTAACACCATGGATCACACCATCTCTCATAATAAGATCAGGGTACATGGAAATGCTTCAGAAGCTTCATGTCTTCATAAATTAAGATTTATAGACCCAAAAATAAAATTTAAAAAAACAAAACAACATTGTTAATATAAATAATGACTCTAGTCATGTTGCTCTGCATGAAACTTTAAGGTGGGTTCCTATGTACATTTGATCTTTTACAAAAATAACATATATTCATTTTTAATATAAATAAATATTTATATGATGACCTTGCAAAATCAATGCTATGATTACATAAGGGGAGGAAACAATAATCAACATTAGTAACAAGGCAGAATGACAGGGATCCAGTTATTTCCTGTAACATTGAAACAATTCTAACTTACCACCAAGTCTGTACATTTGATATTAGAACTCTTATTGCTTTACTCATAATTTATTGGCTAAAACGACACACTTCTTTCCCCAATACATGGCAACAGATCATATGAGGACATTTATAAAAAGGCATTGGATGTGTAGATTAGTCATATTGTTTCAGGAGAATTTTTCACAGTTTTCTTTGAAATTTCTTTCATCAGAACAGTGAGAATACCAAGAGTTATTTTGAGCACGTTCTTAACACACTCTTTGTTTGTTAATTACACATATGTCCAGTTGTGAAATGATATAATTCTAATTCTTCCAATAAAAACTAAACCATAAAAAAATGTCTGTGTATGAGTGTATTCTAATACATGATCACAAATACACAAGTGGAATGGCCCAATGAATGCTATCACAAAATAACACAGCATTTCTGTTTCTCATCATCCTCACTGCCCACAATGGGGGCATTCGCAGGGGCCACAAACCTCTTCATCTGACCCTCCCTGATGCTCCCCTGGGGTGTGCCCCCTTGAAGGTTGTGCACCGTGCTATTGTTGTTGATGTTGTGTCCATTTTTAAACCTGTCCATCATGGGTGGTGGGTAGATGTGCAGTTGACGATTGGGAACACTCGCCAAAAACATGTTCTGGAGTTGTTCATCCACGGCGTCAGTCTGGGGATTGTGTTGAGGCCTCTTGTGTTCACTTCCTCCTGAAAAAATGGAGGTTGGTGGTGGTGGAGACGTTCTGGGGTTTGCTGGTTTGATGTTACCCCCAGGAAGTCGGCCCACAGATGAACGATTGCCTGCGTTGAATTGTGGTGTGTTTTGATCAGATTTATTGGGAAGTTTGGGGGATGATTTGGTTGGTGCTGGGGTGTTGCTGTCATGGTCATCAAATGACAAATTGACATCATCTATATTTGATGCTGGAGGAGGCTCCTTGTCTTCTGTTAACACCTGAGCCACACAAAAAAATGAAATAATTTTTATTAGCATTTTAAAAAGTATATTGTGGTATTCTTGCTTCTTAATCAAACAAAATGAGGGGTAGGACTGCAATCAGGCTTATACAGAATTCAATGGAAAAGACGTAAACAAGGTATGGGTTAGCCTGACCGGACGTAACAAAACAGCGAACGTTTCGGCAAAGAGCCTTTATCAACGAACATACAAGACACAAACAAAACGAAAATAAAAATAAAAAATGAAAAATGAAGGAACTTAGCTGTGGTGGAATCCGAAGTATCCAAAGAAAAAGTCAAAGAAAAAGAAAAAGTTTTCTTTGGATACTTCGGATTCCACCACAGCTAAGTTCCTTCATTTTTCATTTTTTATTTTTATTTTCGTTTTGTTTGTGTCTTGTATGTTCGTTGATAAAGGCTCTTTGCCGAAACGTTCGCTGTTTTGTTACGTCCGGTCAGGCTAACCCATACCTTGTTTACGTCTTTTCCATTGAATTCTTAATCAAAGAGTGGAAAGAGTTGTTTTTTTTAACAGTCTGCACCCATGATTTTGAAATTTTCTGATTTAAAAACTAAAAACAATTTTGAAATGCAAAATTACACTGTGTACATTTGAAAACAGTAATGCTCAATATAAACAAACATTTCAAAGATTTCTTTCCTTTTTACACTTACAAAATCTGCTAAATGTTTCAGATGTCAATCATATATATCTCTTCTAATAACCAGATACATGTATATCCCAACATCCATCTCTGTAACTTCAGGGATAGATATCACAAATAATGAACAAAATACATTTCAAAGAGAACAAAAAGCGATAACTATGAACTCACAGGTAAATCATCATCTTGTAGAACTCGCAGGCCAAAATGAAGTGCTTCCTCTTGAGCCTCTTTCTTGAACAAGTTGCTTTTTTCTCCCCGCAAGGAGCTCCTTCTCATGGATGCACTGCAGATGGGAATGGGAAGATTACACTTTAAAGATGATTGGTGGACAAAAAAACAACTGAGCCCAAGCCACTTGTGTAATATAAGTATAACATTGCTCTACCCATGAAACATAACATCTACTCTACATCAGATTCTATTGCTACTAACCAGAGAAAATAACTACTAAAAACTGCATTACAACTCTGACCATCATAGAGGCATTTAAAGTATATGAGAGCAATAATGGTCTATCTCACATTGATCTTCTGTTATAATCTGATGGAACCTTATTACTCTCAGGTCACCAAATATTAGCATGTGATACTACTAATGAAATAGTAAATACAAATTCCTGTTGTCTTAATGTTTGTTATGGGAATTTTGATCAAAAGATTGTTCAAAACTTTTAATACACAGCATCAGCAGTAAACACTACATCATCAATATTAAGGGAAATAAGGAATCCAGTTGAAATAGTTTATCAGATTTTTTCCCTTAATTTTTATAGTTAATATAGTTTTGATTGCATGCTGCTTGTGAAAATAAAGTAACTAGCCAAATAATGTATAATTGTTGATTAGATAGTATAAAAAGCATATTAACTATGACTATGAGTAACAATTGTGTTATTGGTATTTACATGTTACAATAAAAAAGATTAAAGCACAAATGTGTTAGAAAATAGCTATTAATAAGCAATAACAAGAAAGAAGTTTTAAACATGCAAAATTAATTAAATAAATTTGTGACATGGCAAAAATTCCAAACTTAAAAACACAATAGTATTTTTTTTTAACACAGTGAAAGTATAAAATACTTCAACTATACAAAAATAAGATGTTTTTTAAGTAGGCTAAAAACACCTGACATGCACTGTGCTGCATATAAAAAAAGAACAATGAAAAAACCCTATAGTTTTGTACATTTGGGGGGGGGGGGTAATTTTTAGTTGTAGTTAAAACAAAAGTTATTTGTTTATTTCAATGTCTCAAAAGGTGTCATGAAATTAGACAATTTTGTCTAAAGGAAGGATGGATGCTACACAATTATATGAGCCAAATCCAAGTCTCCAGTAAGTGATAAATGTAATGTTTCCTATATTAGAAATAAACTTAGTGAGTATCAATCGGGCTGTGATGGCCAAAATTAAGTCTCATATTTGCTATATCATGTAATGCTATCAAACTTCAGTAGGAGTAAACAGTGACATTTAAGAGAGATTTAAGCATGCACAAGTTTTAAAAAGGAAGAAATAGAAGGGGAGAAAACCAGATGAAAAAAACGCAGAGCTTCCTTGACTTTTTTTTTTTTTTAAAAATCGGGGTTGGGGTGGGGGCCGCTATCTGATGTCAAATGTTTTGCCTCAAATAATACTTTTTTACAGTCCTTTCTGAATAAAGATAGGAGATACAAAATGGCACATTTAGTTTTTGTTATTTGTCCTCTCTAAATAAACATACAAGATTCAAATTAATGTTTGTATTATTTTGTTATCCATCTTATATAAATAATCCAATCAGTTTCAAAGTAGTACATAATGTTATTTTGTTAAATAAAGCCATCCCCAGAAATCCATAAAAATAATTAAATATTTTTTATTGACTTTTTGCCAAAGAGAAGGTTTCAAGTGTGGATTTAGAAGAAATCAGAATAGAATATTTAGAAGAAAAAAAACAGGTGATCACAAAAATCTTAACATAAATAATGTAATTGTTTATACCTTGGAACCAGATATGAGCTGAAGAATAACAAAATTATCTTTCATTCAATTGATCTGAATTTGTTTGTAAGTGCAACATTATTCTTATGGGGTCAAAGAGTGAACCCTTGTCACCGAAGAAATTTTATTTTGTTTTTTATTTTCTTGACATCACAAAAGAAAGGGGTACAAGAAGAATGCTCCTTTCATCAGTCACAGTAGAAATGTTTACAACATAACATTTTCAACAAGTGTCTTTTTTTAAAAACAAACATTTATAAGTGACAGCAGATACTTTATACCCCAAATTTTTTAAAATAATTTATTTTTAATAGCAGTATTATATTCATACAATTACAAATAAAAATCAGATGATCAAAAGTGTTAAATTCATTCTTAGAACTGAGTACGTAAGATCAACCTAAGCAGTGAAGATAAATTTGTAACATTTGCAAAATAAGTTGAAGAGAATGTGAATAATTGATATAATTAGAACAGACAACAGAAAACCTGTCTCCACAATCCTTCAACTGAGGTGGCCTATAAACATACATGAAAAGAATATCTATTATATCTATTGAATAGTGTTGGTCTTACAAGTTATACAGGCTGAAAAACAAAAGTGGAAAAGCAAAATAATTGGCATGCAGTAAAGTCATGATGCTCCATGCTGTTAATCGTTCATAAAAAGATTAGATGTGATTAATGAAGTGGGTCAAGAACAGAGAATGAAAAAGACGTCAATGAGTTGCTGGTCTGTCTGATGCATCACTGACAGTCTTAGTTCACCCAGAAGTTTAAGAAAATCATTGGAAAAACAACAATAAATAGAACAACAATAAGGGATATAGTTTAGGAATTATTTGCATTAACTGCTAATTTCTCCCCCCCCCCCCCCACCAAGGGAATGGGGTCGAGGGTGGTGTTGGGTGTTTACCTCCCTCCCAGAATAGCAACCTAGTTGGGTTGGAAGTTGAAACACCAAATCTTGTTTATGATTCCAGCACTGGGTGGCATGTGCTTACTGCTGTCTCTTGTGCTGGAATCTATAACTAAAAGTCAATACTACTTTACCCTCAAATGACACCATCTTGACAAATAATGACTTTATTTAAAAGAGAATGTGTGTTTGTCACATGGCCTCAGTGGGATCTTATTGATCCATGAAGTATGTTTATTCCTGGCATGCCAAACCTCTACTACAATATTTTAGATACCAAAAACAGGTTTGCCTAACTTACTCCCGCAGGCAGGGGAAAATGCAGATGAAATTCTGTATCTTGTTTCAACAAGTGATGGAAATAAGACATGAGGTTTACCAATCAGAGCTTCCCAATCATCTTACATTCAAAAAGGGTCTATAATTTTTTTAGGTGGACATTTTCAGCAGCTAGAACAGGATTATTGTAAATACTTGCATAGATTTGCCATTTTGTGTAAGCTGACCTCCAAAAATTGATCCCTGATGATAATTAAAAAAAAAAAATACTTGCATATAAGCTAACCATTATATTTTTAAAATATATTTAGCCCTGGTTAAATTTCTTACTCCTGATATGTGAACAAACAAACGCCTCATCTTCTCTCCACTTCCCAAACAAGAGAATCAATTATAAAATAACAATTGATGACCAAAACCCCAGAGACTCAAAAGAAAAAAACTGCTCTCTAGTTATCTATCTATTTATCTTGTTATCTAGCAAGGTAACCAATTGAAAAATTGTGTGCTTTCACCCTCAAGATGCATCTTCTGTGTGGGATAATTTAAAATTATCTGAATCAGAGTAAGCAGTTGATACAAAGATTAGAACATTCATGCACAAGTGAGTAACTGATTAAGCTGCACACTAATACAAAATTTTCATTTTTCAACTTAATGGATAACTAGAAAAGGTGTTTCTTGTCCATTAAATATTGAGAGGTATGAAATTTATTAGAGATCTATCTTACATAAAGATTTTTACAAGAGTAATGACAAGAAATAACATTAAGATTTTAAAAATAAAGATATCTGTTGATTACAATAAATGACTGTATAAGTCAAGTATTGAAATAAGGATTATTGGTTGATTACAATAAATGACTATAAGTCAAATATTGACATGAGGATTATAAGTCAAGTATTGAAATAAGGATTATTGGTTGATTACAATAAATGACTGTATAAGTCAAATATTGACATGAGGATTATGAGTCGAGTATTGAAATGAGGATTATGGGTTTATTACAATAAATGACTGTATAAGTCAAGTACTGAAATGAGGATTATTGGTTTACTACCATAAAATGACCGCACAAGGTAAATAGAGCAGTGTTATAACAATAAAAGTTATGGTGGAAATTAAACATCAGCTTGTCTATAAAATGAACCCAATTTCTATCTCAACTGTCAGTCTCATTTATAGCTTTTGTTCAATTTACGTTCTATTATTTGTCTGGGTATCCTTCATATTTATGGATACAAATAACTGATAGAAATGACTGTAAACCATGATCTTGAACAGATGACAAATGTTACACCATGCTGAGTTAGTTCACAGGAGGAGTTAGGTTCAGTGCATGCTACATTATTATGTTTTTGCTAGCGATAATAGTGACTTTTAAATAAAATAGTGACTGCCGAACAAGGCAAATTAAACAGCTCGACTGAAAATTTTCAAATATAATTTTGCCTTAAAAACTAATGTAATTTTTACAAAATTTTCCCATCATGAATTATGGCTACCCTAAGTAAACTGAATAAAAAGTGAATATAATGAACAAAATCTACTGATATGCATTAGCACTAATATAGTACACATACATTGATATGTAATTAAGTTCGACCCCCTGATTTGTTATATGTTGATAAGTCTATAATGATTGAACCTTGATGTGCTTTAGACAAGCCAACAATAATATCCACCACCTTAGAATGCAATGCAGTTAGCTTAAAATGACGAAACAGGGCCTTCTGGAAGTTTCAACAAAACATGGGTTTGGTAATTGCTATAGTTTCATAAATCTTAAACCAAATCTATCAGTATTGAAGAAAAAAATTCAACATATTTCCATTTAAAGTTTAATAGCATTTAAGATCCTTTGTATTATTACGTGAACACAACCAGTAAAGGGCCTATTGCGTGAACAGATACAGAGTTAGGGGGAACGATAATTGACAAGGGGCATTACTGTCCGACCTGCCGCTAGTTTTTAAGTTGAGTGATGTGTTTGAACTATACACCGAGTCTTGATGGTGATGAACTGAGGAGCTGAAACAAAAACATGGCTGTCAAACTAGGAGCATTCATTGTGACAACAACAACATAAAACAATGTACCAAGTTTGGTCAAGAGCTTCGTGGACGTGTCCTAGGAATAGAGAAGATTCAGAGCCATTGCCTAAGATTAGCTTACAACAATGTCTCAAAATAGAACATGCACACAATGTGTTTCTGTGATAACCGGGGCAAAAAAATATTTGATTATATCATAAGAGAATCAAGACTAACTTTAAAAATGACTATTATTGATAATGATAGAAAACACTCAGAACTTGGTAAGTTGTACATTGTAAACAAAAAAAAAAGTATAATCTCAACAAAAACAATGTGTACATTTAAAAATTATCTCAAAGTGTCAGCTAAAGGAATTCTGTGAAATTTAAGACAAATAGAAGCAACTTAACACATACTACTACAGAATAACCATTCCACTAACTAAAATGTGTAGCCACATAGCAAAAAAAATGTGTAACATAATTTTTTTATCCAATTTAATCTAACACACAATATATTAATTTTTGCTGACACCCCAGTTTAGTCATCCTATTGTGTATGGCAGGATTTCTTTGCAATTGAGTCATGGCAGAAAATAAATATATCTAACAAAATTTGACTGGTAGGGTAAAGTAGATGATGGAGAATAAATTGAAAAATTTAGTAAGCGGGGATTTATTATTTCCAGAACTACTGATGTGTATTTATTCAGTACCAAATGTGCAAATATCAATTTTCTGCATATATCCGAGACACAAATTTATATTAAAATATCCCACAAAGAACTGATGATGAAACATTTTGCAAGTACATAACTCCAATAAGCCAAAAAAAAACAACAACAAAAACTGTGCAATAAACATAAGCATGAAATATGTGATGGTGAAAAATGTCCAAGGTGCCTCTAGATGCTTTTTAGTTACAAAAAAGGGATAAACAATTCATGGGGTCATTTATAAAATGTCAATAAAAATGAGATAAAGCAGACAAAAATGAACTTCTATTAGTGGCCCTCAGATTTAATTATTAAAGCTTTGCAAGTTATAGTTTTTAAAAAAAGAGCTACAAATGGCAGAAGCCAGGTGTTATAAAATATCTTTGGTGATGTATTATAAAGTATAATGTAGGTGAAGTGTTATAAAATATTATTTGATGGTGCCTGAAATGAGCCAGAGAGATGGGATGGTTAGTAAGAAATCTAAAGAAGCAGGTCAGCTGTCTTTTTTCTTCCAATCATAAGTCATTATTGCCATCTAATAATTGTAAAACATTAAAGCTTATCTCATCATAACTTCATGTTGAATTCTTACCAGAACTCATTAAATAAGCTAATTAGTGGTCTAATACACTTTAGCTGGAGTATTAATTTATTTTAAATGGTTTTGAGGAAACAAAATGTGTGTATGTTTCATTGGATTTTATATTATTTTTTAATTTATAATCAATGTTATCCATTTGCCATCTCGTGAGTCATTAGCAGCTGTGTTATGTTTAGTTTTTTTGTACACACTAGTGAAAGCCTAGTACCCATGAAAGTCCATGAAGTAATTTTTCAGTAATGTTACATTATGGCAACAAAAAAAAAACAACAACAAACAAATCCAAAACAAAAAAACCTTTGTTATGACAGTTGCAACAGATGTGCTTGAAGTTGTTTTATTAATGCTAATGTTATGTCCAGTGAAAACTCATGAGGAGTGTTATCACAATATATTTGTAAGTTTTAATTCTGAAAAATAAGTTACTGTTTTAAGTGATTATTTTTTTTTAAAGTCAGTTGTTCAATGTATTAGTTAAACTGTCTTTTTGAGTTAAGTTAAATGAATACTGAATATGTAAAAATCTTGGTTGGGAATACTCACTTTCTTGAGCTTTGTTTATGCTTTCTTGTAGAGCCTGGCCTCAATCTACTGGCTTTGTTGGTCTCTATTTCATCTTTTAAGTCTAAAATCCTCTGCTTGATATCTGGGTCTTCACTTAAATCTGTAATGGGAAAAGAAAGGGAGGCCAAAGTAGATAACTAGTATGCTACTGATAGTCATTATACCAAGTGCTAAATTTTTCCATAAAATAGGATCACTTGATTGTGACACAAAATTTGACTGCTGGATTGTGACACAAAATAGAACTGAGTGATTGTGATACAAAATAGGAATGATTAATTGAGAGAAAAAAAATAGAACTGATTGATTGTGACACAAAATAGGACTGATTGATAGTGATAAAATATAGGACTGATTGATTGAGACACAAAATAGGACTGATTGATTGAGACACAAAATAGGACTGATTGATTGAGACACAAAATAGAACTGATTGATTGTGACACAAAATAGAACTAATAAAACTGATTGCTTGTGACACAAAGTAGAACTAATAAAGCTGATTGATTGTGACACAAAATAGAACTAATAGAACTGATTGATTGTGACACAAAATAGGACTGATTGATAGTAATAAAAAATAGGACTGATTGATAGAGACACAAAATAGGACTGATAGATTGAGACACAAAATAGGACTAATAGAACTGATTGATTGTGACACAAATTATGATTGTGGGGTTAATAAGTTGATACACTGAGCCTTAGCTCTCATTTCTGACAATTTTCTACCGACATGTTTTGTTTGTGAGAACAAAAACACATCAAACTTTTTCAACAACAGTAGACTTTGGCTAGCCAGATATAAATTATCAATTTATTTATTTATTTATTATAATGACCAACTTTTTTCAACAACACTACTGTTTGGCCAAACTTTTTCAACAACAGTAGACTTTGGTTAGACAGATATAAATTATCAATTTATTTATTATTATGACCAACTTTTTTCAACAACACTTGAGTTTGGCCAAACTTTTTCAACAACAGTAGACTTTGGCTAGACAGATATAAATTATCAATTTATTTATTTATTTATTATAACCATTATTATAATGACCAACTTTTTTCAACAACACTTGAGTTTGGCCAAACTTTTTTCAACAACACTAGACTTTGGCTAGGCAGCCATAAATATATATTGCCATATTTTTTTAGACTTGGTCTGGCCCTCCAATTACCGTTCCGATTTTATGGAGATGTTAAGCAGTGACAGACAGATAAAGCCCGCCAGTTTTATTTCCAAGGGCCATAAAGAGAAATGAGCTTTTACCCCCCAAAGAATATCTTTTAATGCCTAAAAAGATCAACTTACCAAATGGAGTTTCCCCATTCTTTGTTTTGGCATCTAAATCTGCCCCATTTTGAACAAGCAGTTCCAAAATATCTAGCTGAAAAAAAAGGAGATACACATATTTGAACAAGCAAATATTCCCTATAAAAAAGGTTGGCAACATCATTCCTTGTGGATAAGACTATAAGATAGATTTTTACATTTCAGTTTAGATATGTACCAAATATATAAGATAGCCAATAGATTTAAAGCAAATATTACCTTCAAAGAATGAAAAGATATAAGATGGTAACATCATCTACTTTATAATTATTTTTAGATGAATACATTCATTTTAATAGCAAATCATGGATGCATTTTTAAAAGTCTATATATTTTTTAGGCAATATGTAAAAATTCATAACTAGACTTATTTAAAAATGTCAATAACAAAATATTGTGTTCTAGTTATGAACAAATGAATTTTTGAGAACTAAGGTCTGAGCTGCTCTTTAAAGTAGATGGCAGCAGTAGTAGCATTCAATTTTCGTTGGACCTTCAGGAAACAAGCAGTTTTGTACAAAACTAGTAGATGTTAAGACTAGACTAAGACACAACATTCAGTCTTTCTTAAAACAAGACAGTTTTCCTAAGCCGTACCTGGCCCCAGTAGGCTGCTGCATGTATTGGCTCCCAGGATTCATTATCTTTCTTATCCACGCTCACATGATGATCCAGGAGGAAATCCACCACATCAAGATATCCGTTGGCAGCTGCTATGTGAAGCTGATGGGACAAAAAAATAGGTTTATATATAAACTGTTTAAATTTTATTAAGTCTTAAATTACAATAGTTTAAATGTGAACTTAAACCTGTTGGTGTGATTAGTAATTAAAAATCACATCTGTCACACACATACTTGGGAGTAAGGTCCAATTTAACACATCACAGACCACTATGTAAATTGGAAGATTTAAAGAATGTCAGCTTGGGTTCCAAATGGATGAGCATAATAAAATAACCATTCATATCCTAAAAGATGATGTCAGTATAACAATAACAATATAAATGGATTTTACGCATTTTTTAAAATTTCATAACCGGTTGATCGCAATGCGGGACATTCTTACGGCACTGAGGCGGAAGTTTTCCGAAAACCTTATGGCACATTAAGAGTTAAATACATGGAGGCCGAAATACATGATAGGCAAGGAGCAAAACTTATATCTTAACAACAAAATATGCAAACAATTTGTACCTAAATTGTACAAGTTTTGAGTGTAGACTGACATGAAGTGTTAATGTACAGTGACATGAGGTGTTAGTGTACAGTGACATGAGGTGTTGAGTGTACAGTGACATAAGGTGTTGAGTGTATATTGACATACGGTTTTGAGTGTACAGTGACATAAGGTGTTGAGTGTACAGTGACATAAGGTGTTGAGTGTTCATTGACATAAGGTTTTGAGTGTACAGTGACATAAGGTGTTGAGTGTACAGTGACATGAGGTGTTGAGTGTACATTGACATAAGGTGTTGAGTGTACATTGACATAAGGTTTTGAGTGTACAGTGACATGAGGTGTTGAGTGTGACTCAAGTGAAAGTCTTACCATTGTTGCTCCCATAGCATCTCTAGCTTCTAAGTCTCCACCACTTTCTGACAACTCTTTCAGGTCATTTAACATTTGCCTCTCTGTGGTAAGTCTTGTGTTGTCTATCTGCTCTTGGGTAATACCTTGAACACAATAAAACATAAGTCATTAAACGGAACAACCAAGGAACAGGTACAATCAGTTGATGACATTCAATAAAAAAACTGATACACACTACAACCTATAGCAAATATGTAACTTATCCTAACAGTAAAAAAAATAATAATCTATTTGGAAACCAGGCATGACAACAATGCTGTGAATCCTGAGATGGGTCTAATATTGTCATTGTTCCTAAAAAAGACCAAAGGTGACTGCATAGACAAAGTAACTTAAGGCTTTAAAGGCAAATGCAAAATAAAGCCATGAACCAAGGTAACATGTTGAATATTTTTTATGACTGTTGTTTCTACAAGGATGATGTGATTGATTTTACAAGGATTATGTCATTGTTTCTACAAGGATGATGTGATTGATTTTACAAGAATTATGTCATTGTTTCTACAAGAATTATGTCATTGTTTCTACAAGGATTATGTCATTGTTTCTACAAGGATTATGTCATTTATTCTACACGGATTATGTCATTGTTTCATTATGTCATTGATTCTACAAGGATTATGTCATTGTTTCTACAAGGATTATGTCATTGTTTCTACAAGGATTATGTCATTGTTTCTACAAGGATTATGTCATTGTTTCTACAAGGATTATGTAATTGTTTCTACAAGGATTATGTCATTGTTTCTACAAGGATTATGTAATTGTTTCTACAAGGATGATGTGATTGTTTTTGCAAGGATTATGTCATTGTTTCTACAAGGATTATGTAATTGTTTCTACAAGGATGATGTGATTGTTTTTACAAGGATTATGTCATTGTTTCTACAAGGATTATGTCATTGTTTCTACAAGGATTATGTCATAGTTTCTACAAGGATAATGTGATTGATTTTACAAGGATTATGTCATTGTTTCTACAAGGATTATGTCATTTATTCTACACGGATTATGTCATTGTTTCATTATGTCATTGATTCTACAAGGATTATGTCATTGTTTCTACAAGGATTATGTCATTGTTTCTACAAGGATTTTGTCATTGTTTCTACAAAGATTATGTCATTGTTTCTACAAGGATTATGTCATTGTTTCTACAAGGATTATGTCATTGTTTCTACAAGGATTATGTCAATTTTTTGTTTCTACAAGGATTATGTACAAGGATTAATTGGTAGTTTCTGCAAGGATTTTGCGGTTAAGAAATCAACAACAAAAGCCACTGAACATTGGGATCTGCTGTTAATAAACACATTTTTTTATCATGAAGATAACAAGAAAACTGATGACAGGAAGCATCAAGGTGAGTATGCAGCTGTCAAACGTAAGTCATTCCTTATTAAACGAGATGGAATAGTTCCACCCAGGCATCCTCATGTATGTGTAGTTGTGTTCTAATAAATAAAATAATAGATGAGTCACCAATGTTTATTCTTAAATATAGTTTTGTTCAAATATTTTCCTTTCTTTCCCCTGCACACAAATAAATGTACATTGGTGGTGAACTGACAGGCTGTGATAAAGCTTTGCATTAAATACTTTGAAAAAATAAGAGATGTTTCAAATTTTGATTGTCCCTTCTATTATGTCGGTTAGACTTATGTAATTAAATAAGAAAGATAAAACACAGAGATTTCTCAGGGCTATCATATACCCACACCACTGCTCACACAAGAGGAACCATGTTGTTAGCTGCTCACCTCTTTTGGCCATTTCTGTCTCTATGTAATCTAATGTGAGCTCATCTTCACATATATCGTAGGGCATATTACCATCCGCATTGACAGCCAGCAGCTCAGCACCCCTTGGAAAACAATGTTCAAGAAAAAAATTTTAATGCATAACTGACCTACTTGATACATTTTCTTGATTTCACCTTATTCAACAAGTGGGTACATGGGAATTTAATATGAATTCTTAATTTGTAACATTTGTTTCACAGCATTGACACTATTAATATAAAACATAAACCACAAAATCTGATTAAAATGCTTCATTGGTAGCAGATGAACCCATCAGATTAAAAAAAAATATATATACACTCATTGAATAAAATATTTTTATCACCGTCCATTAAAAGGCTTAATATAATAATAAATTAAACTAGGCAAGGTGCCTTACCTCTCTATGAGGTGTTTACATAATGACACATGACCACATGTTGCCGCTGCATGAAGTGGTGTCCACATTTCACTGTCACAGGCATTCACATTGGCCCCAAACTCCAGGAGCAGTTTCAGCATCTCCTCGTTGTCATCAATGCAGCACTGTACAAACATGACATTGGCATCAATACAAGATTGGACAACAGTACACTCTCAATACAAGATTGGACAACAGCACACTGCCATCAATACAAGATTGGACAACAGTACACTGTCAATACAAGATTGGACAACAGCACACTGTCAATACAAGATTGGACAACAGCACACTGTCAATACAAGATTGGACAACAGCACACTGTCATCAATACAAGATTGGACAACAGCACACTGTCAATACAAGATTGGACAACAGTACACTGTCAATACAAGATTGGACAACAGCACACTGTCATCAATACAAGATTGGACAACAGCACACTGTCATCAATACAAGATTGGACAACAGCACACTGTCATCAATACAGAAACATATCATTAAATGATCAGCTTTAAGTAAGTTGAATGCCAATCCTTATTTTATCCAAAAATTAAAAAGAGCAATCAAAATCTACTGACCTGATGAAGGGCCGTAAGACCGTCTTCATTTGTCACATCAGGGCTGACTTTATTCTGGAGTAATCGTCGCACTAGAAATAAATAAAAAAATTAGTTGAATGAGCATTGTAGAATAGAGTTATGGTAAATATTGTTAATCCATACAATAAATATAATTTAGAAATGGCAGTGCCAGCCTTAGGATTAACTACTGTTGTGATTGTTTAATCCTTTTTTTTTACAAAAGCCAGAAAACAAAGTTGACACTTCAAAAAAGAGCAACATATTTTTGCAATCAATGATAATTTAACATACTTACTTTACATAACCATGTAAATTTAAAAAGAACAAGAACAAACAAGAAAAATGTTTTTAAAAAGTCAGTCAACATAAACATAGCTTGTCATACAAACAAAAATTTATAAAATAAATATTTTTACAAATTAATTGCATGGCATGGTTGAACATTTAAACATATGTCTCCTTTAGATATATAGCTGTGTTTTTCTCTGGTTATTCATAGAAAGCTTCTGGCAATATAACAAAGATATCAAGACAACGTAAAGGACAATTATCTTTTTGATTACCACCAAAGCTAATACTATGCACAGAATATAGTAAACTTAACAAATGGATAACATAAAATAAAAAAGTGAAGTTACAAAGATCAGTTTCTAATTTAGACTCACTTTTCAAAGTTGAAAAATTCATGTCACCCTACCTACGCCTACACCCCTTAAATAAGATCTGTTAGGATACAACTGATTGAAAAAATTTTGTTTTATTAATTGTGAAAAAATGTAATCGGTTAATTTTGAATAATTATATTTTTATAATGCTTATATAGATCCGTTAAGTTGTGATTCATTATTTCGCAAAATCATTTAAATCGCAGTGATTCCAAGGCTGTAAAATTTTGTGACGTAATGCAGCAAATTCGTTATGCTATGCAAGAAATAAGGAAGAAAAAATCCTTTTAGTTTATGTATGCATGTATAAATAAATAATAATACGTGAGAAAAGTATGTCAGTAACAATAAATTATTAATAAATTGGAGAACAAAATAATAGTTATATTTTTTAAAATTTTAACTGAATTTTAATAGATCAAATTAAATTTAATCAATTAAAAATTTAAAAGATTAATCGATTAATTAATAGTTAATTTCCGCAGCCCTAGAAATAAATATAAGTTTTTAAAATAAACATTTATTATTCAAATTTGAACACAGTAGATGTCCGATAATCCGGCACGTTCGGGACCGGCTCGGAGCCGGACTATCGAAAATTCCGGTCTATCGAGCGGTGCCCCTTCTTTTTAGTGTAGGCTTTGCCGTAACACAAATGAACTATGTTTCTTTTAATGTCATGAATAGTTGATGAGCCAATGATAAACTCATTCATTAAAACATTTCTATTCTCAACTTTTTCTAGCCGTTTGATGATTTCTAGTTTCTGATTGAGTGTCAGTGTTACGTGTTTTCGTTTCACTCCTGTTCAACCCGAAGGCTTATGTTTTGAAAACATGGTCACTATATAGTTAGAACGAAACTCATTTTTTTTAAAAAAAAGTTTCAAAACTTACGTACGCATTACAGTACGCATTTCAGTAGAGAGTACTGAGACACAGTTTACTGCGATCTGAAAGGACACAAAAACAACAACGCACAACAACAACAAATAACAACAAGAACAACAACAAAGGCGAAGACGCTTCGGGATTGATTAACTGTGCTGCACTGCACCTGTATTTATTGTGACAGCTGAGACTTGCCGACCGCTAATTGTTTCCGAACAATACCGAGCGCAGCCGGATGATCCCGAACTATCCCGAAAACTTCCGAATAGCTCTCGGGCGTTTTTATTTGCTTTAAAAGACACACTTTTGGAGAAAACTAAAAATTTTAATTTTTCCGAAGCGATGCCGGACTATCGAGCATTCCGGACTGTTGGATGCCGGACTTATGGACTTCTACTGTATTTGATTAATTTCAAGACCCTTTCAACACAATAGTTGATTTTCGTGTATAATAAGTGTTCTATCTGGCTTTCCAGTTTGAGCTTGAGGTTAGTTTACTCTGTAAGCTATTCTATTGCATAAATTTGAACTTGGTTAAAGGACATGCATTTTTCAACACTACAAATTACAAATAATAGTATAAAAATAAATAAGTTTAAAAGAAAGAATTTCAAGACATAGAAAAATGACATTTGAAGGGAAACAAGTGACTAATTAAATAATTTGTAACCATTTTTTAAACTATAAATTTTTAACACAAATTTAATTATTAATTACAATTATTAGCTATTAAATGAAACATTTCAATTGTAATCTTTAATTTGAGAATATCTTTGCCCTCTCAGAAAAATGTATGATATACTTTTTATGTACAATAATAGCATTAATGAATTAGAAAACATGCTTAAGTCACTTATACTTATTTTAAAAAGTTTTTACCTAAGATTGCACGGACCACACATCAAATAAAAATTAAATATATTTGAGGGTTACTGAATACATAAATAATCATATTAAAAGCTGAAGACAGGAAACCCTGAATAATGAACAATGGTTCAACACAAGCGAGAGGGGGGGGGGGGGAA
>MUZC01002092.1:905906-919551 GCA_002072015.1 Radix auricularia | reverse complement strand
AGCGATGTACGACAGTCTACAGCAGTTAGTTTAGTTGAAAAATCGTGTTTTGATGAGCGCTGTAAAAATATTTAATATGATGACGTCATTGTTTGGTGTGCATCGGTGCGCAAAATACAACCCCTATTATTATTATTAAATAAATACTTTGCGTACATTTCATAAAGTTTAATAATTCGTATTTATCAAAAAAGGACAAGTTAATTGGTCTTTAAAAAAAAGGTTGGCGCCGTAGGCGCCCAAAAAACGGGGGCGCCGCAGGCGCCACGGCGCCTGGCACAATCTAGTAAATTAATATAATAAAAGCTTCATGACGCCACTTAATTGTTTTTTTTACGGCGCGCAAAACCACACCCTCTGTTAATCTCAAACCCAAAATCATTATGATTTTACGTCTATATTTTCATTTTTTAAAAAAGTTAGCAAGAGTTGCGTGGTATAGGGGCTTCACACACACACACTGACGGACGCGCTTAGGCGCATTATATAATAGATAATTATGTGCGTTTTTATTTTGACATCTCCATCCTCCATAATCTGCGATTATGACTACGATGACTACGTATTGAAATAAATACAGACTAATTTTCATTAAGACCTTAAATTAATCAATTCATGCTGTTTGATTATTTTTTTTAAAAAAAAGGGGTTTTAAAAATATTATTATTATTATCAAAATTAATATATATTGTTTCATTGCATTGTTGATAAAATTGACATATTTTTAATATTAGTATTAATGGCTGAAAATAATAATTTCTGCGGACCACCACTTTGAGCAGCACTGATCTAAATCACTTCTATAGTTCATGTCCAGAACACTTTTAGAACAATTTGTTTAGCACATAGACTGAATTCTAAACTTCACACCTTCTAGCCCGTTTTTTTTTTCTTTTTTAAATGACAGCATTTTTTTCCCTTCCAAGTATATAAATGTAATTTATTTGTAATGTCTTAAAAAAAATAAAAATTGTCAGTGGAGGTAGAGAATCCCTTCTGCCCACGCCATTAATTATTCTACTCTAAATGCTTTAAATTGTCAGTATCCATTTTTGCCCGGGTCAGTAAAGGCATTTGATGTACACGAGTTACACGATATCAAACTTCAATTGAATAGCTATGTAAGAACATTAGGAACGTAGCCGTGCAAAGAGGCATCTGTTAAGTGCTGTCATTGCCAGTCTGAGCTCAGAGAGGCATCTGTTAAGTGCTGTCATTGCCAGTCTGAGCTCAGAGAGGCATCTGTTAAGTGCTGTCATTGCCAGTATGAGCTCAGAGAGATATCTTATAACTGCTGTCATTGCCAGTCTGAGCTCAGAGAGACATCTGATAACTGCTGTCATTGCCAGTCTGAGCTCAGAGAGATATCTGATAACTGCTGTCATTGCCAGTCTGAGCTCAGAGAGATATCTGATAACTGCTGTCATTGCCAGTCTGAGCTCAGAGAGACATCTGATAACTGCTGTCATTGCCAGTTTGAGCTCAGAGAGATATCTGATAACTGCTGTCATTGCCAGTCTGAGCTCAGAGAGACATCTGATAACTGCTGTCATTGCCAGTCTGAGCTGAGAGACATCTGCTGTCATTGCCAGTCTGAGCTCAGAGAGACATCTGATCACTGCTGTCATTGCCAGTCTGAGCTCAGAGAATCTGATAACTGCTGTCATTGCCAGTCTGAGCTCAGAGAGACATCTGATCACTGCTGTCATTGCCAGTCTGAGCTGAGAGACATCTGATGTCATTGCCAGTCAGATGTCCTCGTAGACACATAACACACGTGGTAGTGACGTAACACCCTCTTAGTAGGCACACTAGCATTCACGGACATTCCTAGTCATTTCATTATACAGCCACATGTGCATAATCTTTTATCTAACTACGGCGGCTCTAATTCATTCTTACACGTGAGTTGTTCACAAGGGCGAGAAACTGGGACTAGAATAATCTTATACGATGGCGCGTCTAATGAATACACACGAGTACAGTGTGCCTAGTGGTCGTGGCGCTAGGACGTCATGGGAGAATGTCATTAGCAATGATTATTCTTGTCTCAACCATGCGCTTGACACCAAAGAAATGCTTCAAGTCATTGCCTCCACCTCATGCCTTCATGGTAGCACGTGAATTTGCATACCATCGCCATCTATTTTAAGGAACAACAACTTGTATAATCTGAAATGTCTAACACGCTTTTCGGCTAACACGCCCAGGGCATGGGTGTGTGGGTGGGTGGCGGGAGGGGCGGACTGGGCGTGAAGTAGATGGTTTGAAATAGTGACTTGTAACTATTCAGTTCCGTGGCACGCTTTGGATGAATCTATATCAATTAATTTATTTATTAATCGACAATCCATATTAATTAATGGATAATCTCTATTAATTAATGGACAATCTCTATTAATCAATTGACACTCTCTATCTATTAATTAATTAAGTCAAGATTTCTCACAAAATTCCTTTTTTCATTTTCCGCTTTTATATTCATTTTTAAAGCATAAAAGTTTTAGGTGCTCCTTTTCATTTAGATGTACTGCACTATTTGTAGATACATAAATTATTGCCCGGCGGCTTAAACAATATTTTACTTTCATCTTGTAATGACCACTCAGATAACAGCATGTTTTATCATGCACAACAGTGTTTATCAGCATTTTTTATACCAAGGCGCATTACATGTGTTTGGAAATGCAGAAAGCACTTGAAGTGAACAAAAACCATAATTTGTTATATCTATATGTATAATTCACCAGAAAAAGATGAAGAGCGAGTATTGTGCAAATGAGCATGGCGAATGACCCTTGCTGGGGTCGAACCATCGAGCGAAATGAAGAATTTCCGATAAACAAACACAAATTTCTTCAAATCATTCCAGATTTTCTTCTTTTTTGTAAAAAAAAAATTATTATTATTTTAATATTTGTGAAGGCTGAAATTCCAATTTCATATAAACATAATGTGGAGATTGAAGGATATGCAAAGCTCTCTCTCTCTCTCTCTCTCTCTGCAATATCTGGGGTACTACTCCTACAACACTATTCAGAACGCAACTAAGAACATTTCAGCATTCTTCAGTTTTAACGTTCGGACAGAGCTCAATTCAGCAAGTTGCTCTTCCTCTTTTAGAATTAATTTCTGTGTGGCCTGCAGTTTGAACACACATGTTTGTTACCCAATCATTCTGTGCAGATGACAGTTACAGAAAATAATGATCTATCCTTTATCCAAGAGTGGACGAGTTTTTATTATAGATTTTTCATTCTAATGCCCTAATTCGCCAAACAAGAGGAAACATTTCAATTATGCCGCTAGTAATTTTTTTTTATTTCCATATCTCAATGTTCTATTTTTATTACCAGTGTTCAAAACGTTCAAAGAGTTGGAAAAAAAATATTTATAAAAAAATCACTAAAAGGCAAAAGAATCACTAGTGTGCAAAAGGCTAACATTTCTGCTCTCAGCGCGTAAATTTGAGATAAGATTTATTCTTTTGAAAAACAAATACGGTAACTTCAGTAAGTAAAACTAAGTGCACGTATTTCGATATCATTGCGAAAATGGATGTTTGAATGGGCGAGGACTTGCCTTCATGCAATTCACCATTTTAATGACATGGTCTAGTACTTAAAGCTTTAGATTTTTAGCACCAAGAACTTCTCTAAGAATGAAACTATGTGGAGTCAACAGATAGGGGTTTTGAAAGTGTCATAAAATCTTAGACATTGAGAGAGCGAATGTATAAATCACATCTTGACCCCCTGTTGTTCCTTGAACCTTTTAATGTAAAACATTCTATTTAATAGTGTCATCGTTTTCCCGTCAGCTGATACCAAATAATTATTGTGCTTTGATATTTAATATCATTCGACCCATCACTATGGACTTCAAACTTGTAAGTTCTTAACCTTTGCTTAAAATTCTCCTGGATGACGAAATTAAATAATTAGAAAACTGGCGTAAAACACAAAACCCAGAGGGCAAAGTAGAGTTAATCGTTTAATGGTCAATTTTTTCCAGGAATGTTTTGAAAAGCACAGAAAGAAAGGGCGGGGGAAATTTACCTAAATTAGATTTTTTTAAATAAATGTGTACATTTTCTATTTTTATTCCAATTTTATTAACGGCAATTTAAAATACTGCTTATGAGTGTTGTGGCACATTAGAGTGCCGGGGCGCACCGCTCTAGAAACATTGTGGAGCACACAACGTAGCCCATGGATGAACCACAAAACAAGAAAGAAATGAAGCACATAATTATATAACTAACACAACCCACGGAAAGAACTAACTCGTGAGTGAGTGTGTGGGGGGGAGGGGGTGGGAGTGTTTGTGTTTGCCTGCCAGGTCGACTGCCCGTCACAAATTGCATGACAGTTGTATATATCCGAGATAAGCGGATTCAATCAGTGAAAGAATGTCAATATCATTGACATGAGCCGATCTGGACAGAGCCACAACCGGGAGACTTGCCCTGGGTCCACGAGGAACTAGAGCAGAGGCAGAGGCTCCTTTGGGTGGAATAGTCTAGATAACACGACGTCAATTTGCTGATAATCTAGATAACACGACGTCAACTTGCTGATAATCTAGATAACACGACGTCAATTTGCTGATAATCTTGATAACACGAAGTCAATTTGCTGATAATCTAGATAACACGACGTCAATTTGCTGTAATCTAGATAACACGACGTCAATTTGCTGATAATCTAGATAACACGACGTCAACTTGCTGATCATCTGTTTAAAGTAACAATAATTTGTTAATCTAGGTAACAAGAAAAAGACAGCAACATGCTCGTAATCTAGTTGAAATGACGTCAACATGCTGATCCTCTAGAAAGAGCAGCAACCTTCTCATACTAAAGACTACCATAGATAACAAGAGACAACAACCACCTGCGAGGTTGTAAAAGGAATAAATATAAATAATACTAATAATAGTGTGGCTGAAAGCTCTTCCTGACGAGTTAATGGAACTGATTGTTTTTAAAAGAAGTCTGAAATTGTTAACGGGAACCTGAGATGTCGTTAAAAAGGAACATAATACTGTTGACAAAAGAGAACCCGGGATACTTTTTTCTAACAGGACCCCATAATGTTACTAACGGGAACCTGAAAAGTTTTTTTAACGGGGAAATGCCACTGCCTTTTAACAGAAACCGGGCACTACGGTACTTTTTCTTTAAAAAAAAACAAACTCGCAACTGCTGTTTGAATTTTGATATTGTTAACATAAATTCGGTAGTGTGGTTGTTGTACACATAATTACGGCATTGTGGCGGTTGTTAACATAAATCTGGGGTTTTTTTTTCTGTTGTTACATGAACCCCAAACCAGACTTAGTGTAACGATCCATGTGGTAACATGTTTGTATCGGCGATTATGGATTCCACTTGTCTTCATGCCGGTGTCCATGAACTAAACTTGTCTCCGTGTACACAACATGTGTGTATGGATTGAACTTGTCTCCGTGTAATATCTGTATCTATGGATTGAGCTTGACTCAGTATATTATCTGTGTATATTGATTGAACTTGTCTCCATGGACTACATGTGTATATGGATTGTACTTGTCTCCGTGTACTATCAGTATCTATGGATTGAACTTGTCTCCGTGTACTATCAGTATCTATGGATTGAACTTGTCTCCGTGTACTATCTGTATCTATGGATTGAACTTGTCTCCGTGTAATATTTGTGTCAATGGATTGAACTTGTCTCCGTGTATTATCTGTGTATATTGATTGAGCTTGTCTCCGTGTACTACATGTGTGTATGGATTGAACTTGTCTCCGCGTACTATCTGTATCTATGGATTGAACTTGTCTCAATGTACGATTTGTGTCTATGGATTGAACTTGACTCGTGTAAAGGGCCGTCCATAAGGTACGTAACGCTCCAGAGTGGGGAGGGGGTTGTAAGAAAGTGTGCGTTTGTGACAGGAGGGAGGGGGTGTCGGGCCATGTGTGACGTCACGTTGTTTTATATCGAATTTTAATTTTTTATTTTATTTTATTTTTTTTTAAATTTTATTTGTAGTCCCACAACCTCTTTTTTTCGAGGTCGTAGGGGATTCTAATGTTTCCATTAGAACATTCTCGGGTTTAATAGACACTGGCGGCGCCCATCCCTCTCCAGGTCAGCTGAGGACTTTCTTAGCGTTAGTCATTTCTCAACATTTTTATAGTGGCTTTTCGTGGGCTCGATCCCACGCCCCTCAGCTTGTGAGGCGACCGCACTATTGACTTCGCTACCCGCCAAAATTTTTTATTTTTTTCTTTTTTTTTTTTCTTATTTAATTATTTTCTTATTTTAAAAATATTTTTGTTCGAAAGTGTGAGTTATAGCGTGACGTACTTTATGGACGGCCCCTAGTATCTGTGTATATGGACTGAGCTTGTCTCAGTGTACTATCTGTGTATATCGACTGAATATGTCTACATGTCTGTCTATGGATTAAACTTGTCTACGATGTCTCTATGGAATGACCAAGTCTTCGTGTATTCTATGGATTGAACATGTCTTTATGTGAGATCTGCTATTTGCACTTGTGACAAAATAGCATAGCTTAAGACGAGGGAATGTCGAGTGTGCCGCCGGTGGTGAAAGGCGGTCAGAGACGGTGGAGAAACGTGAGAGAGGGAAGGTGGGGAGAGTTGAGAGAGGGACTGCGTGGAAAGGTGAGAGAGGTAAGGGGTTGGCGGGAGTCTGCAATAATTTGGCTGTTAATGCAGACCAGCTTTGAAAAGTCTGCCAAACGTCTCCAAGCCAGCACACGTCTGCCTTTTAAGATAACGACAAGCGCTCGAGACGACCATAAACAAGGTTTCAAGCTAGCTTTGAACAACTCGTGAGTGTGAGCCCCATGCTTCGTTTGTCCCCTTGGCACACATGCACTTCCAGGTGGATAACCCGAGCCTTAACGGAAATATCATTTCTAATGATGGTGAACCTGTCTGCCTTTCCTCATTCATGACCCATAAAGCGGGTCACGCCTCAATAGATGTTAGAAGAAATCGATATAACCTAACATAACATAAGGAGCCAACGACGCCAACTTTTCCCATTTGTTGTCTTAAGCTTCTAACTTTGGTGTTGACATGGCAGACAGAGTAAATATTTTGTCTTAACCTTTGAACTAGTCATGGGGTTTTCCCCCAAGAAAAGTTCGAATATTTATAGAACTTCTGAAGTCTTAAGTTAGAACTTTATCATTATCTTAAAAAAAGCACACAAAAAACACACAAAAAAAACCACGATATATCCAAAAGTTATTTAACCGGACTTTTATCTCAAGAGATCCGTGAATGAGTTTATGAACACCGAAGTGGTTTTGGAACTCAGGAAGTAGATGCCATTACACGCACACTTCCCGTGAACAGAATAGGCATAGGAGGGGAAGAGGTTCAAAACTAACAACATGTGCTTAAACTTATGGTGTATTGAACATTCACTCTTAATGATCTTGTCATTGGTTATTTTTTTAAAGTCAACTCTATAGAATTTCTAGCCACCCAATAAATTTAAATCTATCGAATTTCTAGCCACATAATAAAGTCAACTCTATAGATAACTTCAAGTCATCCAATAAAGTAAACGCAATAGAACTTAAGATTTCTAAAACTAAAAGTTGTCAAGTTAGCACATTCCCTTGTTAATTCAGAAAAAGACGTCTGAACATTGATAAAAGAGATGCCCCAGGACATATGTTGAGAGTAGCTGAGTTCAAGGGACAGTCATGTCACAAACAATTCATAGAGATTATTGCCTTTAAGCAAAGTAGAAACTTTAAAAAACCGTAGAAGGGTTTATATTGGCAGAATTAGGGCTCACATTGACAGAATGGGGGCTTACATTAACAGAAATATTGTTTACATTGACATAGCTGAGACTTACATTGACAGAATTAGGGCTTACATTGACAGAATATGGGATTGCATTAACAGAAATTAGGGCTTCCATTGACTTAATTGGGGGCTGTCCATAAAGTACGACACTATATTATCTCCCCATGTCACAAACTGTAAAACTTTTTTACACCCCCCCCCCCCCCCCCTTGAGTGTGACATACTTTGTGGACGGCCCTTTAGGGTTTAAACTTACATAAATTAGTTCTTCTATTGACATTATTTGGGCTCGCATTGACAAACTTGGGTGTTAGTAAAATGTTATCAATTGAATGTGACTACTAAAGCCCACAACAATCTATGCATGAAAATCACCCAATTTTTTTTTTTTTAAAGAGGTGAAAAATTGGATATGAAAGATTTTCCTTACCTTCCTCAAGGTCATTTCTAGCAGCAGACTCCAGCAGAGCAATGTTGGCCACAAACTGAACCCTGTCAGCTTTACGCCGCCGATTCTTTTTAACAGATTCCTGTTGCTGTTCTTTACGTTTCTTTTTTGTGCTTTCCTTATCCAACTGTTTTTCGTACTGCATCCATTTTTTCAGCTGTTGAGATCTTCTTTTCCTAGCATGTTTGAGACGATCCTGGGTGGTCATCCTCTCAATGGTCGGCATCTCCTGCACCAGCTCATAGTGCTCCATGGCCATTTTAAATGGGGTTGTTTTATTCCAACATAAAAACACAAATTGTATCCTTGAAAAGACGACTTCTCTGCAGTCAACAGTATGGGTGGTTCATTTGTTAACACAGGTTGCTACAATTCACTATTGAAAGGAATGAAATACAAAATGGATTTATATCACGTGAATCAAAGCACAACAAACTAATCTTTGGTGACATTAAATTGGTGGAATGTATGCTGTAAAATTTGTACAGATGTTGTGCTCATTGCCAACTGTGCAGCATAGTGGTTTCAGTATTCTGGCAGTACCATGACTTGAAGCTTATTGAAATAAAATGTATCACTGAGATGGAGCAACAATAGCTTTTCAGTTAACCACTTTGAAGAATATAGCAGTTATATCCTTTGCAGAACTGAATAGACAATGTAGCCAGTGAATAGTCGGGCGAGCTTTTAAATCCCGGTGAGCAGCTTCACTGATTCTGGCAGGTCCTGCAGCGTCTGGCATGGCAGACCACACATTTTAACTTTGAGATGACAGGTAAAAATGTGGGGGGAGGCAAGCAGTGATTTGCACACACATGAAAAATCAAACTGTCTGAGGTCTGCTCTCTCTAGCGCCATGTTGCGTGACTCAAGTCATCAGTGCACTGGGGAATAGAAAAAAAGCAGAAGAGTTATAGCAAAAATCAATTTTGAATGCCAGCAAATTATCAGGGGTGCTGTATTTTATAGGCAGAGAGAAAGAGAGGAATGATGATGATCTGTGAATGATGCTGAAAATAATGGAAGCTGTGTGTGGTGGTGTGCCATCAACCATTGTCATTAGTTTTTTTTAAGATTAATATATTCTTGACATCAGAAAGAGAGAACTCAGTTGTTTTTTTGGCAGACTGAATTTTCAGTGATGAAAACATTCATTTAGTAAGCCATATATATAAAATAATTTATTTGAAAGCCTCCTGTTTTTTTTATATCCAAGAATTAGTGTGTTGAAATACTCTCTAGAGCTAGATGAGAAAAAGTTCTTTAGTGAAAATACCCTTATTAGCCAGTTAGCAGGGAATGAGGAGAAAACTTCAAATGACAAATTCCACTGACATTTAACTACAACCATAGCAATAATATACACTATATATTTTTTTAGATCTTTCAAGCAATACAGATATGTTTTTAACCAAGCAATCTTCAATTACAACTTATCCTTCTAGTTGAATGTTAGAAAAGGTTCCACCGTCATTTTATTTTATAGAAATTTTCTTGTACCTCTGATTTTCAAATCACCCAAACACACCCAAAATTATGGGAAAGCTGAAAAATTACCCCCACCGCACTCCCTTTTTAATGATGTTAAAGGTCTTTTTATTACAACTATCAGGGACTTACTTCAACAATAATTTTGACCGACTCAATGTATTCTCTTTTTTAAAAAAAGGAAATACATACTTATAGGCTTATGTGGTCAAAAAAACATCAAAAAAAAAAAAAAAACACACACACAAAACAAGGAAGCTTAGGCATTATATGTGTTGAAAAAAAGACTTACATTACAATGACAGGGAGGAAAAAAGGAGTCGAACAATAAATTCCCATTAATCATCTTCCAGTTACAATAAAAATGAATATGTCTGAAATAAGAAACACACCTGTATTACAACTAAATAAATTAATGATATTTTTTATAACATGTACGATTCCATGACAGTAGAGTTTTAAAAAACAGGTGCAATGAAAAAATAATGCATCGATGTACGTAAAAACATTCACAGCAACTATTCCCCATAAATACATTTGCCACCTCTATTCCCCATAAGTACACTTGCCACATCTATTCTCTATTTAAACTGTTCCCCATAACTCTACAGTTTACAATGTTTATTATTCATAAATACATTTTCCCTATCATTCCACATTAATACTTACACCACATATATTCCAAAACAACTTTATTTCATATTCATAATAATAATACACTGCAAAGTTATAACCTGACAAGATGTAAGAATTCAAGCCAAAGACAAACCCCAGAAATAAATGACAGAAAATAAGAAAATAACCAGCTTGCCTTCACAAAAATTTGCCTAAACACTAATTAGTTAGACAGCCTATAAGTACATAAAACATAAATACATCAGTCAGGAAACAATGGAACACACCTTCACCTGAAATTATTCATGAAAACAGAGCAGACAGCTAATGAAAAAGAAAAGGACTCACTTACTTCTTAAAAGAAAATAAACATTCAGTTCAAAGAAAACATCTGTAAAGGCAAAATAACTTGTCTAAGGCCTTTAGCCTGATGAAGCATTTATCTAATGAGGAAGCTGTGCGTGGGTTGAAAGAGGGGAGAGAGAGAGAACCAACAGCAAGACTTGTTCACCTGTATTATTGAGCAAGTGGTGAGACTTTCACACAGCTCAACAAACACACAAGCCGCTGTACACAACTCTCTCAAACTTTGAGAGCAAAGGTTTATTCCCATTTTATAGGGATTAACTTTGAGGAAAATAATATACCTTTTAAGGAACTAGCATACATGAACAGGTTGTACATGTAATAATCTCTATTTTATTCAGAAGAAACATCATGATGTATTGAGTTCATGACTAATTTTTCTATTCATATCAAAATTTAAATGACTTTTCATAAAATGATTATCATTAAATTCTCCACAATTTATTAGCAGCTTATTCATTAATTTTAATTTTTATTTAGCTGACAAACAAATCAATGGAATTAGATTTTGGCTGAGAGACATGAGGTCACTTCAAAATGCAAGTTGACAAACTTGTGTAATAGAGATAGCAAGAAGCAGTTTCAGAACCTTGGCCTCTAGAAAATGACTTAGATCAAGAGATTACACTTTCATGTGAAGAAATCCAAGTCTTGTATGAAGAAATCACAGTCTCATATGAAGAAATCACACAGTCTCATATAAAGAAATCCCACATTCTCATATGAAAAAATCACAAAGACTTATGTTAAGCTCTTAATCTCTGAAACTGACAAGTTTCCTATTTAAATGACAGATATATATTTCAGACATAAAATATCAAATGTCTTAATAAAACAGGATGCAATCCACCAACAGGAATAACATAATTTTAGGACATTCCAGTGTCACCATCATTAAATATCTTTTTTTATTTTACACAAGAAATTGACTATTTCCATAAACTGCCTAATGTTTTAACTATAGTGTACATACCAGTTGTTTTTTTTAACACTCATTTCTGTAAAAACTATTTACACTAAGTTATGTAACACACAAAGCCTGTTTAAAAAAAATTATACTTAATTGTTGCAATTTAATCACAAACAGAGCCATTGCGAGGAATGCTTTATTTGTGACCACATTTTCAGAAAAATTTGCATAATCCATACCAAAATGTTTTAGAAAAAGCTATTCCATAAATTAGTATATATATTAAAGCTCTAAGATGTTACCTAGATTCTAATTTAAAACATTGATGTTAACAATTTTTTCAAACCAAATTTTTTTAAAAGAATACAAGCTCCATTGCAAAAGCCTATTGTGTTTTGTTTTGCATATAGGCATATAGTCTATGCACATGGTTTAATTCAATCACAGCTTGGCTAAATAAATCACAAGAAATTTACTTCACTGTTGTAATTTAGAGACCTTTTCAAAAAAACAAACAAAAATTAACACAAAAATATATTGTACTAAAAATTGTGTTAAATTTATATTATACTCAGAATCAAGGCAAGTTGTAATGCACAAACTATAATGAATAAGTATTTATATTAAGTATTGGTATTAGCCTAATTACTGATAATAAAATTCATGCACCTTCATTTCCAAATCTTTGCAACCCCATCAAATTTGTAATAATAAGCATAAACTTTATATACCCTGAAGCAACAGTTTCATTTGAACCATTAAGATTAATTATAAGCTTAAGACAATTTGTCGCCTCCACAAGTGAAAGTGTTTTATTTGACCACGTTTAATAAGAGGACAAAGTTCAATCATTAAAATAAAAGAAACCTCCATTATAGTTTTATAACCCAAAGAGAAAGCAGATCCTTGTACATGTTAATAAGTTCAGTTAAGTAAGCTCATTATGTTAAGTCACCACATCAACTTATTCCACTGAGTAAATACACCAGGATGTACTTGGGAAACACCACAGCTTTTGTTGGGATGAAACACACCTACAGTATGTTAGTTTCAGTGCTAACTGAATGTGTCAGAATAATTGAAATTTATGTCTGCTTTTTTTTTTCTCCNNCCCCCCCCCCCTCCCTCAACAGCTACTTGTAGCATTTAAATAAAAACTTGTTTCAGTGACCTATTTTTATGACAGACTTTTGCTTACCTTCTATTTTAAAAAAAGAAGAGCGCTATTACAAATTTATGAAATACCTAGATTTACACAAAGTTTCATATTTTTTTTTTTTAATTGTCATAATAAAATAATTTTTGAATGAAATACGGATAAATAATGATTAGTGTTTTGAAGGCTATATTATAGATGACATGCTACATGCTATTGGATGTAAATAAAAATAAATTATTTAAAATTTTAAAAAGAATACAAAATTAATTTTAAAATATAAACAATTCAATGGATGGAATTCCTCATACCAACATCCCCCCCCCACACACACAGAAAATGTATAAGAGAGAGGTAAACGGTATCTATATATATAATTCTCCTCATGGTTCAACCATGCCAGACGCCAACCTGTCTAATCCCACCGACCAATCAGCTGGCAAGAATAGGTAGTGTAGAGGGTGGGGGATCATCGAGACCAACAATGCGTTCAATTGAGGTCAATTACTTTGTTCTTTCAGAACAACAAAATAGCATGTATTTTGTAGTAAGGTTGTTAAGACCGCTCATTTTTGAGGACCGACTAACCGTTCAAAAAAAGACTGGTTAACCGGTTAACCGCTCGTCCTTATATACCTAATGTTTTGAGACCCATTTGAGAACTAACAAGAGAATGTTGTCGCCTGGCATCGTCTGATGGCATCAAAGCCCGCTTCCCCCCGCTTGCGTTCAGCTCTTTCCGCATGCCCCTCAATTCAAAGCATTTTTTTTTAATCCAAAAAATTAACTAAACAGTGATGGTTAATTGTCTTTTT